>JAKTUN010000259.1:3429-13710 GCA_030556725.1 Metschnikowia viticola | reverse complement strand
CTGTAGTAATCGTATCCCTGGTTGGAGCTGGCTTTTCTCTGTTGCTCGTATTGTTGCTGGTAAGCCTGTTGCTCGGACGAAATTGCCTCCTGCTGAGCATGTTGCTGTGCTGGTGGCTGCTCCTGTGCATTCTCCTGTTCGCTTTGCAATTGAGCATGTGAATGTTGCGAGTGCTTGCCCTCTCCTTCGGCTTCGTCTTGTTTGGAGCCAAATGAAGCAAGCTCGGATTCATTCGTCTGTTCTTGTACTGCGATTGGCTCAGGTTGAGCATCGCCCAAAGCCAAAGAGCCGAAAGAAACGCCGACATTGTTGACTTGCTGAGGCAAAACAACCTCTGATTCCAAAACTGGGACAGACACAGGCTCTGTCGATTTGTCTTCCTCGAAAGAAGCTGGGGTTTCCTCAGTCACTTGTTCCGCCTCTTCTTGGACGACAGCCTCACTCTCTACAGGAGCCTCTGTCTCAACGGCCTCGGGCTCTTCTTGAACAGCTTGCGTTGGTTTAGGCTTCTGGGTCTTCTTGGGTGCGGGCTTGGCCTTTGGCTTGATGGCAGATGCCCAAGAAGTGGAAGATTGGACGTTCGAGGACTGTGCCTTCTTAGTTTGATTACTCTCTGGTGCAGCATCTGGCTTTGGCTCTTCAGCGATGCTCTCGGTTTGAACTTCAGTGGTAGCTGGCTCTTTGATTTCCTCAACAATATCATCTTGGGCCTTAGCAGCTGACTTTGCCTTGGGTTTGACTGTGTCCTTGGTCAATGCAGCAGCCCAGGAGTTTGAAGGTGCGGATGCAGCGGCAGAGGATGTGGAAGCATTCGAAGTAGAAGAGAGAGCTGTAGGGGCTGGTGCAGATGGAGCAGCGACAGCTGGCGCATGAGTTGGTGTGTCTTTCTTGGGGCCCGCCTGTGGCTTTTTTTCTCTTCTTCTGTCCGTCTTCGGTGGTCTCTCCCTTACGTGCTTCCCTCTCGAATCTCCCAGAGATGCTGTGTGTGTGGACGATGGGGCAGAAACGGAAGCGCCACTTTGTTCTGCGAGCTTAGCGGTATCTTCTCTTCTCTTTGTTCTGGGTTCCTTTTTGATAGGCTCCCACTTGGACACCTTCTTGTTGACAATCAAGTCGATGACAATTTCCACATCGTTTCGATGCTCTGATAATAAGGACGACAAGTCTTCGGACTCCCAGTCAGGGAACATCTCCGACAACATCTGTAACTGTGTGTCTCTAGCCGAGGGGCCAGAACTGGCAGACGAGCCCGTGGTTCCCTTCTTATTATTCTTGTAGTTTTTTCGTTGTGACATTATAGATTCGTGATATGTAAGGCTGACAGAAGATAGAACGCAATCTGTCTCTCTGGGCTCAAGTTGTAGTTTCAAGCAGGTCTCTCGAGAATGAAACAGAGGATCGCTTTTATACTATGACGTCAAATCTTGCGGTAGCTTTGATCTGTAGCTGCACACGTTTAACTTCGAGATGGGACGATAGATTAAACAGTCGATGAACTTCTAGATTTCAGTCACTAACTTAAGGCCAATAGTGCAAAACTCAACGTATTCAGATGTATATATTTCAGGTGATTTCTTCCACCAGAGCAATTTTTTCGACCTTTTTTCTCACACTAGGTCTCGACAGTGACTCGGTGAGCGCACGAATTTTAGCCAGTTTGCTCACGTGAGACAAGGGGGTCGGTCTATTATCGTGAGACCAGCCTTAGCTGCAAAAGTTCTGCGCTAGCTCGAAAATGATCTTCTTTGTTGTCAGTCTTAGATTTGGAGATACGACCATGTCATTTTGATTAATGCTACTTAAGGTGAATAATTATATAGTCAAATAATTGCAGGGGACCTAAAATCTTGGGGCTAGCTCAGATTACTTGCATTTCCCCCACTAACTCATAAAACTCTATGGAGAAGAGGGGCAGCTTTAGCAACCGGCTCGGATTCGAAGAAGTCTGGGATTATGATCAGCTCTGCCACAGAATAGAAAAGGTCGTCAATTACTGACTTTAAGTCATCTCCCGTTTGCTTGAAGTCCGGATATGAATTGACTTCTAAGAGCTTGACCGAAAAGTCCTCATTCACCAAAAAGTCGACCCCAAAAATCTCCACCGCATTTGGCATTGGTTGAAAATTGATCTTGTCTACTGACGAAGCCGCTTTAAAGAGCTGACCAGTAATTTCTTTAACTTGCTCAAAGATACTCGATTTGACAGCTTCTGTAAGCCCTGCTAAGTCCCAGAAGCTTTTGACGAGAGGGTCCTTTTCGCCCTGAAGACAAGTGTTGGTCAAATGACCCGCAAGATCTATCATATCATCTGTTTCTTGTGGACTGACGAAAGAGCTGTCAGCAAACAAAGCCAAGATGTTTTCATACACAAAAACCTTCAAGTCTCCTGCGCTGACCACATACGTCCTGAGGTGGAATTTCCTCAGGGCGTACTCTTTTAAAAGCAATGGTTTGTCCTGATATTCCTGCACGATAAAATGACGGAGCTGGGAAATGATGACTCCGTTATTGTCCAGATCTTGCAATTCTTCCTCCTCGTCGTCAGAATCGCGACCTTCCTCAAATGAGTCGAAGATAGCTTGGAGCTGTTCTAAAGTTCTGAAAACGCGGATACCTTGTCCCTTGTCGCTCATGCTAGGCTTTAATATCCAAGCCTTTTCGCCCATTTCAATCTCTTCTCTGAGCTCGTATGCATCATCCAAGGAATCGTCCAAAAATTCCGCATAATCGACTTCGAGCTGGAAGGTTGGGGGAACAGCCCTCACGAGAATTGAATCGGGATTTTTGACCACGTAATGATGAATGGTATTAGCTAAAAAGTGCTTTCTGATCAAAGCTTTCCGGTAAATGTACGACGGTGTGAAGTATTGCGAAGGATGTTTTTGGATCAAGTCGAGGTCGAGATCCTCGTACTCTCCATAATGAAAGACCTTGGATTTGGGATCACCTGGAATCCGACCTAGCATCAGCGCATCTGTCAGTATGTCTATGCCTAGCTTCACGAAAGCTCTAGATATAGGCTCGAAAATGTAAGATCCTTTCTCTGCGGTGATTAAAACCGAGTTCGAAGGAGAGCCAGTTGCGGCTTTCCCCTGTGGTTCGATAGAGCCTGACTGACCTAAGACTATCTCTCCTTCAAGGGGATGAACGGCTTTAAAAGTTGCCTGTAACGGAGTGACACTGATGCCATCTTCATGTAACACACGGCTATCAGAATGGCGAAGATCATCAAGCGACTCATCCCAAACTTGTTGGAAGTTGGGAGTCCAAGAGTACTTGCCGTCTCCTAAATGCAGATAAATTGACGCCCACTTGTTATTGAGGATGGGAGCGTACTTAATCTTAGACTCTCCGAGCTTAAGTGAGGGGATCAAAGGCACGTTAACAGAGAACAAGTCGATCTGGTCCAGGGTTTTCAACTCGCTATACAAATGTTCCACGAGCTTCACAGAAATTTTGCTTGCCTCTTTCAAAACTTCAAAGTCATGACTCAAGCTGCGAAACTCAAACAGAAGAGCTATCGCCTTCGTCCCGTGCGTGGCTGCCTCCATTGCTGCGCCAACAGTTCCACTTGCCAAAATGTACAAATCACCAGAGTTCTTCCCGAAGTTGGGACCACTTATGACCAAGTCAACGGGGTCAGCATCGGGCAAATGGTGTAAACCTATATCAGCACATGCGGCAGGAGTGCTATCAATCAAATTCCACTCCTGGTATCCACTATCGAGAAGCTTGAGTTGACGGGTCTCGAAAGGGCCTTCATAGCTATTAATGTCTTCGTTGAAAACAGACGTGCTATCTCTCGTGTAAATATAGGTGGTAGCGAGGGATTTGCCGGCAAAATGGGCTTTACCAATCCAAGAGCGTTGCTGATTCGGAACGACAATCAGAACTTTCCAATCTGTGGAACGGCGTACTTCGTCGACAAAGTATTTCATGTAAGGGCAACTTTTGTCATCGAGGGGCCCGTCATCGTTTGTGAGAAGCACGTGCATTGCTTTGTTTGGCGCCGTATGTCTCTCGTGGATGAAGTCAAGTGTAGCTATAGATGATTGCATGAGTATTGCGGCAGGACCAGACCCTCATCGCACTACAATATCGAATAAATTACAAGGACGCCTTTTATACCTTTTTATTGCAATTATTTTACAGGTGATAGGAGATAAATACACACAAAAGAGAATCCGATGAAGCAGAATTTCACAGAGAGGACTTTGTGCCATTCTGGATATATCCCACATGTTTGGCTTTATTTGAGAGCTTCCTCTAAAACTGGTCGCGCACCGTGAAGAAAAAAAAAAAACGGTAGAGAGCCAGATCGGTCTTTGACAAATAATCGGGTATAGGGTTTCGGAACAGCTCGATTTCTACGCGCCCCAAACTCGTATTTACATATCTCGGTAACATGTCATTCTTTCTCGGTAATACCGCACAATACTCTCATGTCGAGGTGAACCCAGAGAAGGTGAAGTTGGCAGAGGTTCAGTTTACCGTTATGTCCTCAACTTTCAACAAGATGCTTTACACATGCCGAGAGAAGTGTATCGGGCACGAATATGGAGAGGGGGATGTCAACACAGGGGAAGCGTCTTGCACGGATAGATGTGTTGCCAAATATGTGAAGGCCAATGCCATGATTGCTCAAGAAGTACAATATAAACTCAGTCCGTCCGAAATGCCCGAGTACAAGAAAGTTCAGCTGCTCATAAACGCAAACAGATGATAGACCATTTCAAACTTCAGCATCGTCTGACTCTAGCTCGATATTGATTAATCTTAGGCAAGGAATAAACTTGGCCAAGCGTGAATTGGGCTGCTTGCATCAAACAAATCTACCACCATGGGCTTTCGAATCTTTCGTCAAGGGCTCCACGACTGTTTCCCAACAGCCTTAGAGCTCTTGTACCACGAGGCATTTGGATGCGTGGATAAAGATAGACTACGATACTTACATGACTATAGACTCAGGCTCGACAAAAACGCAGTGCAATCGCATAGGGCCCGAGACTTAAATCCCTGAAAGAATGCCGCCTAACATGTACATAGAATGGAGAATGGAGTACGTGAACGACTCGCGGCCGATTTTCCGATTTTTAGTTCAATTCTAAAAATCTCATTTGTATTTCTGTATATTACTCCGTTGCATCGAGCATGATAGTCAACAAGAGTAAGTCATGTCATTACATATAGTAGTATACTTACAATTGGTTCTTGGCGTGGAAGATGTCCAAGGCCTCGGTGATTCTGGCAGACATGGTCTTCTCACCCTCTCTGACCCAGACTCTTGGGTCAAAGTACTTCTTGTTTGGCTTGTCCTCGCCGTCTGGGTTTCCGACTTGAGACAACAAGTAGTCCTTCTTGTTCAAGACGTAGTCACGGATACCGGTGAGGTAGGCGTATTGACAGTCAGTGTCCAAGTTGACCTTGACGACACCGTTCTTGATGGCAATGTCAAACTCCTCTTGGGTGGAACCGGAACCACCGTGGAAAACCAAGTACAATGGGTGCTTGTTGTCGGTGCCGATTTGCTCCTTGGCGTATTGCTGGTGGTCGCCCAAAATAGATGGTCTCAAGACAACGTTACCTGGCTTGTAGACACCGTGGACGTTACCGAAAGCAGCAGCAATCGAGAAGTTTGGAGAGATAGGAGCCAAGGCCTTGTGGACGGCAAAGACAGTCTCTGGCTTGGTGTACAAAGACTCCTTGTCGACGTCCTCGTTGTTGACACCGTCTTCCTCACCACCGGTGATACCGATCTCCATCTCCAACCACTGGTTCATCTTGGCCATTCTGGTGAAGTACTTGACACAGGTGGCAATGTTCTCGTCGTCGGTCTCCTCAGACAAGTCCAACATGTGGGAGGAGAACAATGGGGTACCGTTGGAAGCAAAGAACTCCTCGTCGGCCTTCAACATACCGTCGAACCATGGCAACAACTTGGCGGCACAGTGGTCAGTGTGCAACACAACTGGGATACCGTAGGTTGGAGCAATGGCTCTGATGTAGTGAGCAGCAGCAATAGATCCAGCAATTGAAGCAGCTTGGTCGGAGTTGGCAACACCCTTACCGGCGAAGTAAGCAGCACCACCTTGCGAGGTTTGCAAGATGATTGGGGACTTGCTGTCACGGGCAGCCTCCAAGGAAGCAACGACAGTGGAGGAAGAAGTGACGTTGATGGATGGGATAGCAAAGCCCTTTTCTTGGGCGTAGTCGAACAATTTCTTGACGTCGTCACCGTAGATGACACCGGATTTCTGTAAAACTTCAGCCATTGTGTGTATTTGATTTGTTTGTTTATGATTTAAAACGAGAAAAATTGAGTCTCAGTGGGATCGTCCATCGGAATGGCCTCTTATATATAACAGGAGCACTCCGCTCCGGGCCCCACCTGATGATTGCCGGCAATGAACGCGAGCGCGACATTTCTGCCCACACCATTGCTTAGCGCGACATGTGCTCCGCTCCGAAGCTCGTAAGGAAACAATCAATAAAAAGGAAAAAGAGAAATAAAAGAAAATAAGAGAGAGAGAAATTGTTTTCGGCCGAGTACTACCAGCAGCTTCTATAAAGAAGCTCATGTCCCAAGATAATTTCTTATCTTTGATCGTTGAAGGAGGTATATGCTGGTTTGAGGGCTATCAGGATATAGACTGAGACCTGCCCCGGCCCTCTTAGAGAATGTCGTCATCTCAGAGCTTACCCTGCAGCTCTGACGTCGCGGTGCTTTAGGAGCATATCGAACACGCTCGAAACAATTGGAAGCCAAGACTTCGATGAATCAAGCTGAGAGAAAATAGGCGTGGATCGCTGGCGTATTATAAAAAAGATATATCAATTACAATAGTCAGGGCTAAAATTCATCATCGCTTATTTAGACTCCAAATACTCTAGTCATCAGAAGAGTACTACGTCTCGTGGCAGTTCCATTATCTATGGACCCGCTCATCCGCACGCCTCAGGTCCGAAATAACCTCCAGGCGCATATTTTTTTTCACTCGCGTTAATTCCACACACACCCATTGGCTGGGCTTACATCATAGTGCGCCTGACATGCTATTCTGTGGAAACGGCCGTGCCCAGATCAGCGCAACCAAGTCACGCACTCATCTGGGACACTCAATCTGGATCACTCAATCTGTTATACCACAAAATTAGATCCAGCATTACGATTTGGGTTTTTCTCGTAGTCTGGTGTTGTGACCAAGCGTTTACCGACCTGCCGGCCATTAATTCTTCATATAATAAAATCAACCTATAGTAGAAAAAAAAAATTTCAACGTAATCAAATCGCCACAATTACTAGCGTGCGCTATGTCGCCTTCATACATGTGAATTCCTCTTGCGACTTCCAAGGCTCTCTACTGACTAAGTGTACGACAACTCGACCGACTTCTTTCTCTATCCCGGTTTGTAGCGCGGCTGAAGCCTGACTGCTAACAGAAGAGGCGTCGTAATAATTCGTTGCTCATCAATTAATCAAAGTACACGCGCTCGCTTGAAATTCCAATTTTCATTATGACCGTGATTTCATTACACATACAGTTATTTCAACTCCCAGAAAACAAAACAAATGAGATTTACAGCTTCACTAATTCTCTTTAATCGATAAAGTGAACTTCATGATGCCAAGCCACCTGCCGTAGTTTTTAAATCTCATGATCACCGCTCATGCTGAGTGAAAGCTGCGCACCGAGGTGCGCTCTCTTCAAGTCTACTTTCCACCTCACGCCTCTTGAGCATCACCCGGGCATACTGAGATGGAGAACCCCTTCTCACATCGCCAGATCATCTACAAATTATATTAAATAGCATTCCGTTATGGTAAAGCCGGTTGACTATATCGAATCTGGCTTCCGTTTCTTCTCCTTCGATCCTACTTCGGAGACACAGTTCCAAGCCATCGCCAGATTGATCGATGTGCACTTGTCTGAGCCATACTCCTTATACGTCTATTGGTATTTCTTTCACGAATGGCCTCAATATTGCTTCTTGGTCAGTTTGGAAGGCTCGCTGGAGATCCTAGGGGTCGTGATCAATAAGGTGGAGCCACATCGCTCGGTGAGAATCAGAGGCTACATCGGCATGTTAGTCATTGACCCTGAGTTCCGTGGAAAAGGGCTCGCTAGAAAGCTTGTGAGGTTGAGCATCAGCAAAATGATCGAGTGGGACTGTGTGGACGAGATCATGCTTGAGACCGAGGTGGAAAATCTGGCTGCCTTGTATCTATACGAGCTGTTTGGGTTTCTCCGAACGAAGCGTTTGCATAGGTACTACTTGAACGGCAGTGATGCATTCAGGCTAATACTCCCTGTGCTGGAAAAGCTGGGTTCCAGAATTGCATTTTTACCCCTCATAAAGAAAGATTAATCCATTACCTATTAGATCATACATAGATGGTTCGCATCCTCCATGTCAAACAACTCAATCTCTCCGTTTAAATGATAAAATAATATAAGTTGCATGTCCACAACGGAATAAGTAGACACTGGAAGTTTGAAATCTTGAAGTAACTCCTGGTGTACGGAGAAACTGTTCTATTGATAATACCCCTATATACCTCTCCATATATCACCGAACTGAACAACTAGAGCTTACCATTATCTGCGACACACGGCCTTCCCGCCAGCGTAAAGCGAGAACGTCGACATTCGTCACATTTGCACTGTTTGTAGACCTCTTCCCTGATCCTGACTCTGCACATATTGATTATGCTAGGACCATCACACAAAGTGACGATAATATCACCAGCGAGCCATAGTTTGAGCGCCAAATATTTCGATGCGAATATGGAAGTGAGTTTCCTTTCAATGATGGTATTCATTTTCGATTGAAATCTTGCTAATTTCATATTAACATACATTTACAATAATTTTCGTGTGACCTACTTTCTTAAAATGTGGCAAAGGTGTGGATATGCACACTCGTACATCCGAGATATTCTAAGCGAATTGCCATGTCAACACTATTGTGAGCCCACGTTGTTGTATTTACAGCCCCATTGACAACCACTTCATTAAATATGATTATATGTGTTTGAAATTTTTTTCTTCAGCAATAAGTGATAAATCTTCATCACCAGGTAACCAGAATTGTGATTTTATAGAAATGATGCCAACTTTGCTTTTCAAGTATAAACCCCAGTGCCCGCAAAGGCTCGCGAAGGCTCGCTGGTCCTGCAGTATTGCGTATCGCATAGACTCACATCTCAAGACTTCATGGATATACTATTGACGCCTTCAATATAGTATAGCAAAATCGCCATCAAACAATGTTAGACGAAAAATCGATCGACGTGATATCGCGATTTAAGCTGGCGCTCCTCACGCGCTCCCAAAAGCCATCCTCAAACAAGGTGTCGTACCTGTCCAATCGAGGAAGAAAACTCCCCTCAGCAGAGACAAATCCACAAGCCTTCACATCCAGAGTCGTAGAGTACGACGGAAGCCATCACTTGGTTCTTACAAACGAGATAATAGAGCGGACAAACTACAGAAATAAAAGACGGTGGCGAGACTTCTACCGTTCGGAGGGACCAAATGACAGTTCTAGCAGAGCTGAAGAAATGTACAACGGAGGCAATGATAGCGGCGAGTCAGAAGACGAAGATTCTGATGATGATAGAAGCGAGGAAAACCCATTGAAAAAAATTCGTCTCAGCGAGATTTTGGCGCCCTTGGCTCACCCTTCTGAGCTCTCCACGCATCCGGCAATATCAAAAACGTTCAAGCTGGCGAGTCTCGCTGTATTAGCGTCTGAGTTGATCGAAACCATTAAGATCGAACAGAACACCCTCAATCAATATAATAAACTTTTGCAGGTCTTGGACGGCGAAGACTGGTTTTACCAGCTCGAGGAAAACATGGACCTTCCGGTTTATGATCATGGCCTAGATGATACGCAATCTGTCGAACAAACTGCGGGAGGTTCAGAAGGGACTGCCAAACCTGCAGATGTGGATACTTCTGCAGATCTGGGCGAAAAGCAACCATCCGAAGCTGAGGATAAGGAGTTTGAAAACAAGAGAATCACGCGTGCGACTGTGCAGCCCGACATTCAAGATACTGTCACGGATCCATTCTTTGCACTCCCCAAGTCCTTGGCGATTTACGAACTCCAGCAGCAGAAACAATCGGAGGAGGCGAACGAAGACGGAGACGAGTATGGCGCTATCCAACAAGAGCTCACCAACTACCTACAAGTGAGCATACAGCGTCAGAATGAGTACATCAAAAACCTCACGGTTATTAGAAATGGATTGGTGAAGGCTGACAGATATAAAAA
>JAKTUN010000258.1:0-14942 GCA_030556725.1 Metschnikowia viticola | reverse complement strand
GCATTTGGCCGTCTGGGAACTTTAGGTAGTGGCTGCGGAAGGGCCACGTTGGCCTCGAGTGAAGAGTCGTCTGCGGTCTGAAAGTTCTCTCTAGATACACTGGCAAACGTCGATCGAGAGACATTTCTGTCGAGATCTATGACCGGTTTTTCACTGCTCGGATCTGTGAGCACAGATGCAGTCTCCATGAGCTTATCCAAGTCATCGCTGATGTTCAAAGAGAACCTGTGGCGATGGCCTTTTTGGCTTGTCTGGGGATATTCCAGAGACGTTATAATCTCACTGACGGGGCGTCTTCTCAGGCGCGGAGGCACGACTTCCTCGATGGACGTACTGACGGTTATCTCCGGGGGGTTTCTGGGATTCTGTGTGCTTTTTATTGTATCGAGACGTCCCAAATGGACCGTGGAAGACGAAAACAACGAATCTTCGTCCTCTGCGGCTTCTTTCTCTCCGGAAAGTCCACCAATGTCTGCAACTTTGGAAGCATTCTGAACGTACGTCTGCTTGACGGGTCCCACGTGGCCACGTTGCTCATCAACAACCGAAAGTTCAATGGCCTCCCCGACTTCTGACGGGTTATATGAATCGTTAGAAAGCATCGAGGCTGTTGAGTCACGTGGACTCAATTCCCGTATTTTGGCAGGCTCGGTGAGCCACCCAAGGGAGTCCTTTGCTTTCTTTGGAGTGCTTTTATCAGACTCTGAGCTCATAGATAATTGATGATGAAATTGCTAAGTGAGAGTAGACTGAAAATTAGAAGTGTAAAAGCGATAATGAGATTATTTCTCAACACTTGAGGAAGTGGTGGAAAAATGTGATGAATCAAAGCAAATGTGATTATTTTCAAGACTATTTCCTGCAACCTTGAAAGTTTGAGAGTGGGAGACCAGGCGATAGGAGAAGGAGAAATATACAGGGGTCCAGATTACGACAACCGGCCCTAGTGAGCGAGGTTCTTTGTTTTCAAAATAGCCAAATGCGGTATTGTAATTGCAACTACGCGGCGCCGCGCAGGTTGTGTCCACTGCGCAATAAGGAATCACGTGACCATACTCCACTCAAATTTCAACCATGAAACGTGCCAGAAAACTGAGCAATACATTAAAAGCACGTGCCGTGAATCACGTGCATTACTCCCACCATTTCATCTTCGACTTCACCGTGCCCTTCATTTCTATGTCTCCAGTCCGCTTATGTCATGTCGGAAGTGGCAGTCCAGATTCGGAAAAGCCCCGCTCACATATGAGACGCTCACAGCTCGTGCCAAGATTTTTCACGCTCAGAGAAGACACCTGCCTGCCGATCTCCAGGACTATATATATGCGAATCGCAAGTTGCAAAGCATTAATCGGAATCTCGATCCTCGTATCAGAAACAAGACTCTAGGCGTAGACTTGGGACTCGTGCTCAATGTCCCAGGCAAACAGCTAGAGAATGAGCTATGGATGTTTCTCAGTAAATATTGGGCCCTGGCAACAGCTTCAGACGCTGTCGTGAAGTCGTACATTTCGACTAACAGATCCAACGACATGAGCACTCTGTTTGAACTCGTAAAAGCGAACTTTCGTGAGAGTTTTCAACTGAAAAATTACACCTCTCTTGGGTGCGTGACGGCTCTTGTACATGTCTTACTCAGGCGCAACGACTTCAGTGGATGTTTCAAATTGGTAGACGAGACAGTCAACAGCGCAGAATATGTGGCTCACCGAAGAAAGATCGTCTTTGCAGGGTTATTTAAAGTAGGTTCTGTCCTGTTGGCATTTGCGTCTTTGATATCAGTCTTGTACACGACAACGATAGGTGCCGATATGGCCAGCATCTCGACATTTTTGGGCCAAGTCCTGAAGAATTGGCCAATTATACCTATCACGTTGACTTCAGGATTCGGGATTTTCTATGCTCTCAAGAACATTCGCGTAGGGAACCTTTCTCGTGTGTCTTGGCGGCCACACACGAGCCTATTACACCGGATCCTCCACCAGGAAGAAGCCTCGTATGTCAACAAAATAGTCACATACTTCGAGGATTATAATGAAACCAACGTGAAAAACTTTCACATTTCCGAGGTGCGGCTGGGAGCCTCTCTCGATATGTTTGATCACAATAATCATGAGTTGCAACTGCCGGAAGCTAGCACTTCTGGCAGCATCCAAAATATAGATGATGCAGCGGCTTCGATGGCCCGCCAATTTCGGTCAGAGTTGTATTCGCGGAAATTAGTCTGGCGGCCTTTGAAAGAAGAGCAGATGTTCTTGGATTTTTGGATGAACCATGGAGATTCGTACGAATGGGCTGAGCCCGACCAGGACCCGGCCGAAATTGCTATCTTGCGTCCGCTGACGGACAAAGCAGTTGTGCCATATCAGATCTCTTACCCTGTGAACTATGAGAGTGAGAGGATAGCGCTACCTCTATCTGCGAAATGAAGATCTTTGGATGGATGTGAATAGTCATTGAAACCATATGGTTGATAGAAGACTAGAACGAAATAGGACTGAGAGGATATCGAACAACTCATGTCCATCTTTGGTACCGCCTTTAATCAGTCAATCAGACTTGCTTCCTTCAATGTTTTTCCTGTGTGACTTGATACGTTGACTTCAGATATCGGATCAGTGATCTCAGACTGATTCCAGAGAACTTCAGCTTTCCCTCTTGTCAGCCTCTCCTCACTTACTCGCTTCGATTATTCAACCACTTACTCCTTCAAAATCATACCTTTGCGCATCAACGAGATGTGAAACGGAAAAGCGGCCCCGAAACCATTCTACAACGGCTCTTTGAGGCTTAAAAAAGCGTGGTACTCTTCTGGCTGTGGCGATCTCAAGAACTCGCATGCCTTATAGAATGGCAAAAGCCTGCGTTCAGTCACCACAACTGCATGCATCGGGACTTTTGTGATATCTGCAATTTTCAATATTGAAATGCTCTTGTGGTCTAAAAACTTCAGTGACAGCTAAGTTTGAAGGCTTTGCCCCACACCAGTCAAGAAATACGTGAAAGCAATGAATTTCAGATGCCTCGTTCTTTTTTTTTCGTGGTGATAGGTCGGAGTCGCTGAAGTAGCCATCGTTTTAAACGTTCTAAGAGCCATTTTGGCCATCATCCATTTACTCAAATTAGAGCCCAAATAGTCTGCTGGCCAAAGCGTCTCGTGCTCAAGAGGCCTTCCTCAAGTCCGAACTCTGCTGCCAAATAAGGCGGGATGTCTGAATCTAAGGCGCTGGTTAGCGGTCACAGAAAAGTGCTGAATTTCCGGACAGATTCTTTTTCCTCCCACTTACGAAAAGTGGACTCAGACACAAGCAATGCAAACGAGACGAAGTGCGGATTTTCTTTTGCAAGATCTGTCGGTGCCCGCTTGTCCAATTAGAGACTAATGATGGAGTCCTCATGACTTCTTTTGCGCTTTGACTGAATGATATTGTAGAGTTCTTGGTTTGCACTCGACTTCGTTGGGAATTTACAGCAATTCGGCAATTTCACCTGGGGTCACAATGGTAAAGAACCAGTATTATTCGAGTATAAGCACCTGGTATGCCATTTGGCGGCAGGCTAGGTGAATTTCTTCGGATTATTCTTGGTATGCATCAAGATTGATCCTTTGATTACATCTCACGACATGGTTCCTGAAAATGTGGACTAACCTGGATTTGCTACGAAGTTTATCAGCTCTCATGACGGCAAAAAAAAGGCGCGATCGAAGTATTGTGACCGTACATTTCATTTTCTGTTCTGTACATCTGTTCGCAGATTCATGACTCTAGTTTTGCGCATTTGTACCGGTTTTACCTCTATTTTCCGTCAATCGTTTTCATCGTCTCACCTCTTGTTTTTTTCGATATTGAGCCACACTAGAGACTTGTCTTTGCTTACTTACTGTTGATACTAAAACCGCGACGCGAACTGCAGATCATCGGAATCACCTAAACCATGCGCGTTCTTGGAATGTCCTTTCACATTATCACCTGAGGTCAACATATTCAATTTTTAAAAACACCATCTTGAATTAGTACCGGTCATTAAAAAACATTATTTCCCAGGATTCTGTTATTTTTCACAATCTGCATTAAATGTACTCCAGGGCAAGATTCCCCGCACGATCTTTATACAATTCATATTATACTGGCCGGTTTTCATTGCACGCCCTAATATCTCATTTCAACCCAGTACTTAGCCTTCATTTACCTCCACGATTTTCACATAAAACATGTCTTTTGCTGAGCTTCCAATTCTGTCTCGAGCGGCCGTATCTCTGATGAGCTTCTCTGTGCCGGCAGATGACACGCTTCTTGTTGCCTCGTATA
Source organism: Metschnikowia viticola (assembly GCA_030556725.1). Classification (NCBI taxonomy): domain Eukaryota; kingdom Fungi; phylum Ascomycota; class Pichiomycetes; order Serinales; family Metschnikowiaceae; genus Metschnikowia; species Metschnikowia viticola. The sequence goes on along the minus strand of JAKTUN010000258.1, from coordinate 10,632 downwards.
ACGGTCAAGTAGAGCTACATAACTACAAAACCCGGTCTTCGATCGCTAGATTCCAGGCGCCGTCACCGGCTCTTTCTATGGCCCACTCGCCCTACCGAGCCACGTTTTTGGGACTTTTGGACGGCACGATCCGCCACATGGACTTCGAAAACATGTCTGTGTCTGACCCAGTTGTGGCTGTTGAAGGAGTATCAGAAGTATCTACGTCCACGAGCCAAGGCGTCAATTGCTTCCGGCCCCTAGATAGAACGACGTTTGTTGCCACGTCCTTCGGCGGCAACCTACTCCTTTTTGATCCGCGTACGCTGCGGTGTCCCCACGAGCAACGACTCAAGGGAAAAATCTTTGCTATGGACACTTGCAGCCACTTCATAACCGTAGCAGAAGCGCAGCTGGTGGTGGAGATTTTCGACGCCCGCAAAATGGCGGCTGCGGTCCAAACCCGGGAATCGGGGCTCCGGTTTCAGGTCACGGGCCTACGGAACTTCAATCTGGGTGAAGGTTACGCGCTCAGCAGTGTCGACGGGCGTGTTTCTGTAGAGTACTTCGACACCCTGGCCGAGGCCCAGGCACAGAAATTTGCCTTCAAGTGCCATCGGACAAAAGACCATGCGGCAGCTGAAGATCTCGTGTACCCGGTGACTGGGCTCCAGTTCCATCCAAAGCACGGCACGCTATTCACCGCGGGCGGAGACGGGAATGTTTGCATATGGAATTGGGCGAAGAGGAAGCGAATGAAGCTTTTGGGCCATGAGCATGAGCTGCCCCGGGCCATTTCTCACATGGACATTTCGAGCGACGGTGCTTATTTGGCAGTTTCCTTGGACGACGACTCGTTTAGTAGGGCGGGCGAGACTGGACAGAAGACCGTGCAAGGAGGCAAAATCCTTTTGCGGGAATTGAGTGATGCGGATTGTAAGCCTAAGCCGTGAACTGGATGTGGATTTTGTGGAGACGGTTATTCTGACTTTCGTAGACAATGAGCTGGGATCTCGGTAAGAGAGCCAAGGCAGTCTCGAAGGCCTTGCGGGGGTCCTTCGTCGAAGAAGCTTATGTGACTTCGCTTTTTCAACATGAAAAACAAAGCATATCTTTGCAATTCTTACGATTCTTTGGACTCAATGAAGAGAAACTAAAAGATTTTGAATTTACTCAAGATTCATCGAATTTCCACTCGAATCGTCTGACATGTTGAATGATAAATAGTACAATTATTTGCTGAAGCTTTTGGAACCGCTTGTTGAGTTAGAAGCCAGCAAGAACTTCTTTCAACTCCGATCGAAGAATCTTCTGATGATTGCAAAGACTAATACTCAAAATACTCAAACATTCCTAGAAGCCACAGCTTGCTTACAACTGAAACTTCGACTCGAATGGTCAATATCAATTGTCAAGACTTCATACACAGTGTTCAAAACTTCGACAATGCTGTAGAATCCTAATTGGCTTGGTAAGCGAATTGCTATACCGATGACTCAAATGGCCAAACCCATTGGTCAATAAACCATCTGTTGTAATTATATGATCATCTTGATCTAATCTCAAAAAGATCCACAGTTCAAATGGCATTCCCACCTTCCAATTGCCTAGGAATTGACTCGAGGTGCAATTGTTTGAATTCTACAGTGTGTCTCACTGTAGACTACTACTTGTAACGACCAAATACAACGCAAGATTCGATGGTATACATGAACTTTTGGTGCCACATCAGCGACGGTTCTCGAAAGACTTTAATACACTTGTAGATTCAAGAGCTCTCTGCCTGCTTGCTTACTCATCCTGTGACACTGTGCTCATTTCGAATGCCGAGAGGTGCGGCGTGAATTCAAAGGCTCAAAATAGGAGTCGCAACCTTAGCTCCGAATCCTGCAACTACCGTTCCCAATCAGGAAGCACGAAATCGGCGAGGATCGGATTTGAGACATAAATGGAACTGAACTAAGCATCAGGATCACTCTGATAAAAGAACTGTGTCTTCTTGAGACTCATAAATCTATCGTAGGCAACTCTTTTTTCTTCCTCTTCTTCCTCTTTCACCTACCTCGCATCCCTTCCGCCTCCTTTCTCGTTGCGCGCCGGTAAGCCTAGTGAACCCCTCTAATTCAAAGCCGAGCCGAACAACGGCGGTGAGTGGCCGCAGATGCACGACCTGCGATGCGCGGCTACTACTCGGCATCTCATCTGCATTTACCGCGCAGATGCCTGACGATCTGACGAGCTAGAAATTCTTGTGGCAAGATCTTGGTATTCACTTGACCAAAGCAAGAGAGACGAATAAAAGTCAAAGATCTTCTGCGTTTAAATCTTGTGTTCGAATTAAAACGTTCTTGCATTTAAACATTCAAAACCCCAGATTCTATCGGAATGCTGTTTGACGAACGAACACAGGGCTTTCTCTCGTGGCTATCGCAAAAGTCTGTGGACATTAGCCCCAAAATCCAAATTGAAGATCTTCGCAAATCAGGCCAAGGAAGATGCCTCATTGCAAAAGGTGATATATCCGTGGGCGAGGAACTTTTCTCCATTCCGAGATCGAGTCTTTTGAACGTGGAGACAAGCACCTTGGTGAAGGACCATGCTGAAGCAGAGACACTTTTGGTAAACATGACGCAATGGGAAGCGCTAATTTTAGTTCTCATGTACGAATGGAAAGTGAAGGGAGACAGTCTGCCGTGGAAGTCATACCTCGACGTCTTGCCTCTAAATGACGAGTCATATGAATCAGATCAGTTGATTTTTTGGAGCGACGCTGAGCTCAGCCAGTTGGCTCCATCTTACATTGTGAACCGTGTGGGGCACGATTCAGCGCAGAGCTTAATGAAAAGACTCGAACCCCACTTCAAGAAATTCGTCGGCGAAGTCACAGATGCCGAGTTTCAGAAAGTTGCGTCTGTCATCATGTCCTATTCATTTGATGTCGGAAGAGAAGATGACGAGGAAGACGAAAGTGACTTTAGCGATGAAGAAGACATCTCAGAGTATTCTCTGGCAAAACGCATGAGGCCAGATTCTCGTATCAGCTCTCAGGGTGAAGCCGAGAATGATAAAGAAGAAAATAAGAAAGACGACGGTGACTCAAACGAGGAAACTGTCAATACGGACAAAGAAGAACTCGTCAAAAACTCTCAGCAGCTAAAATCCATGGTCCCTCTTGCAGACACTTTGAATGCAGATACTCGAAAGCACAACGCCAGTTTGTTTATGACGGCAGACAGGTTAGTCATGAGATGCATCCAACCCATAATGAAAAATGACCAGATATTCAACATTTACGCAGAGCATCCAAATTCAGAGATTCTTCGAAGGTACGGATACGTGGAACAAGAAGGCCTGGCTTTTGATTTTGCCGAAGTCTCGCTCGAGACTTTCAAAAAGTATTTTGCTGAAAACTCCAGTCTCTCAAAAGACACCATCGAAGAAGTTGTGTCCATTTTGGAAGAAATCGAAGCTGAGGAAGACGAGAGTTTTGTTCTCGACTTCTACGATTGTTTCGCCACGGGCGAAGTGATATTCGAATTGACATTTCTCACTCAACTTTTTGTCATAATAGCAGCTATCAACCACAAAAAGTCCTTCAATTCGGCCTCGCTCGAAGTAAAGGCAAGGGCGATCCGCAGAGTTTACAAGAAAACATACCAATTACTCGAAAGCAGAAAGCTCACTGCGCAGTTTATGAAAGACTTTCCGAACATACTCAAGGTCAGGCTTAGCGAATACCCGAGAAAAGCTATTCGTGGCCTTCTATCGCCTAAAGAGACGCCTCTTTCAAGGCTGGAGATGGCTATGGTGGTTTTGTCATCTGAGTGCATTTCTTTACAAAATTGTATGGACACAGAAAAGGTATTCACGACCGGGGATCAAAAGTTTAGCATCATTGATGACGAGAAGCTCTTGAGAAACATCATGAAAAAGGACACTTTCGAAGGGTCAGACACGCAGCCTGCCAAAAAAACAAAAACGAGCTGAGAGCACGCCACATGAGATTAAGATTTATGCATTCGTATCTGTGAAATTCAAGAGCAAAACTTCCTATGAGTAAACGAAGCTTAGAAATGTATCATGACTTTCGTGCTATATAGAATTATGCAGAACTGTCGGTCTCATCAGGATCTGTTGTCGCCTGTTGCGTCACCACAATGGGCCGGCGTCTCATCACTTCAAAACCTCTCTTCTTCGTAGGTTTGATCACCCCCAAAAGCCTTGCAAATAAGCCTTTCTGAGGAACGGAATTGTCGCCTTTGGCCTGCAAAGGTCGTACATTATTATTCCAATCTCTCGACTCCCACAAGGCTTTCATCTCTGGATCCATCTCATGTGCTGAAAAGTACTTTTGGAAAATTCTGTCAGCTTCTCTCGTTGTATAATCGGTTTGTTTTATCCTATGCTCTGCTGCTTGAAAGTCAAGACTGATATCGTCCGCAACAACATCACTATTTTTCGCATTCAGATGAGAGTCATTTGTACTCAAGCTTTGTAAAACACGCTCGCTTTTTGACCTGTAATAATCGACCTCGCCATCGTTTGAGCTAGCTGTTGAAGACAAAGAGTCTCGGGCATCCACCCTCAAAAGGCCGCCTTGATGCAAAGGCACCTGCTTGAATTCAAATTCGATACAGGTGCTGGCGCAACTTTGATTATCAGCTTCTATGGCAAGGTTGGATTCGTTCAGTATGCGTTTATGCACTTTCACGACGGCAGTGATAGTAATGGCAAGGCAATAGACAAGGTGCGCGATGTAAGAAAGGATAACGAGCGAGTGTATGAGCATTTGCACGTATGCCACATAGCTTCTGCTGGCCTCAGAAACATTGAGTTGTCGAAGATAAGGTATATTGAGGAACGTCACGAGGAGCCGACAAATGTGCATGAACAATGGAAGTGAGTGCCACGATAATGCCAAATAATAAGGACGGATGATCAAGAACAAAACAAGCCTCGAGAACTCGAGAACAACCATCATAGCCACTTGCGCAGAAGGATATAATTGCAAAGCTGCGATGACAATCAGTGTGAGTATACACCCAAAGGTATCGACTGCAACGTAGTAAGCCTTTGAGGGCCTGTATGCGTTGTAAAGGTAAGCCCACATGACGATAGCCTTGACAGAAGTGTACAATTTCGACACATTGCGTTTCCGTCGTCCATAAATCAGGAACGGAGAGATGTAGTGATAGAGAAACAAGAGCGAAGACCCAAACCACGCGACAAGAGTCACTGAACCGAACACCACGCTCAACGTGGGTATTTTGAAGCTTGCTTGAGAACAGCCCGTAGCTGAATTTCTTTCTTTCGAGGTGGCGCATTCATTTTCCGAGGGCCTGAGGTATAACATGTTGTATGGTATGCTTGGTGAAAACGCGTTCTGTTGAATCAATTCAACAGGTTCGCCGTTTTGAGTCCCTGGATTCGATGCAGTGAAGAGCATATATATAGTCAACACTAGAAAGGGCAAGCCAAATGTGGTAAGAAATTCACGCAAAAGATTCCCCAACAAAGCCCACATGTTCGTCCGCAAAGAATACTTGAACTTGGTGCGTGTGCCGCTTTTCAGTGTTAAAGCACCTGTGCCACTTGCAGAGTGCCCAAATAGTTTGCGAAGGAAGGACGGAGAGCGATGGCTTTGGGCCAAGACCTTGATGAATATGAAGATTTGATATCCTGCCAGCCCTGCTGCTGTCCAAATGAGTAAGCAGACAATAAAATTAGGCCAGCTGTATTGATTAAATCCGTTTGAGCTGTATTGCGCTAGAGTTTTGAGACCGCTGTAGTAGGTCACATAAACGTTGTCTTGCTCCGATGCGGGTATAGATGCGTACCGGTGAAAAACATTGATGCTAAGGAGAGCACACCACTCTATCCTTCCCATCAAGAACTGAAAGAACCCTGGATATTGCACGTTAAGACCAGACATGAAAAGGGCAAATTGTAGATAGGATAAGAGCGCGAGTGGAGGGGCTTCTAGCTGTCTCAAGAGACCCTCATTGCAAATTGCCGAGGCCTCGATCAAAAAAGGATTATGAGCCTCTTGATTGGGAGAGCTAATGATTATCATGAAGTACATGATGTACGCACAAACAGAGACGCCCAAGATTCCGTAGAATAGCAAGTTCTCTAGACTTTGTGTCTTGACCGATGAAGTTACGTAGCCTATGGCACTACCAAGAATATCAGACTCCTCGTTGTTCGAGACCACTGAAAATCTCACCGAGTATGAGCCAAATTTTTCAAAGTTTTTGCTCACGTCTGCTTGATAGTAAAACACCACGGAGTCATTCGTGTATAAAGGACACAGGTATTCTGGCTGAGTTCTGTTCGCAAAAAGCGCCTCCACAGAGGCGTTTGAGTTGGCTAGCGAGGTGCTGAAGGTGGAGATAAGCTGTGATGTATTCGTGCTGCTTATTGTTGAGCTCACTTCACGCGCATTTAATCGATTGCTCGCCCCATTGGGTCTAAGTCCGGGCACATCGGGATTTGCTAGTCCAGAAGGCACGGCCGTCGTAGTCGGAGAGCTCGAGCTAGAAGAGAGACCGTCGAAGCGATAGTTGTCTTCATAGCTCGATGTGTTTTTCACGGCCAAAATGTCGCAAAAACGCAAATTCTCCCGCACGAACGTTCGGCCCATGAAATCAATCTCGACATGGAGCGTCGTGTACCTATTGGTGACAGGATCCACGTCTGTGATGATCGGTTCTGTACTCGTCATGTTTCCCCAGTTTGTGACTTTTGTGTTTATGAGAAACTTCATGAGCCCGAGGTCCGGGTCTATGGCCACGAAAACAAGAAGCGGCGTGAGGGATTGGGCGGTGTAATTTGTCCCCGGAAAGTCAAAAGTTCGAATGAAGCCTGCAGCGGCATGCCGTAGAAATAGAGCGAATAGAAAGGCTGGGAAAATAGAGTGCAATAGTAGCATTTTTGGTGTATTGTCACTCAGGCTGTGTCTCTGACTTCTTGAAGGTGCTTCTCACGTGAGACAGGGTTGAGGATGGTAATTTCTTGTTCAGGGCCTGCCAAGATTGTATTTTGAGTTTTGGAATCAGTTTTTGGCCGAGCCAGCGGCTTTGACTATATACTATGGAATCTCAGATTGTACTTCGTGGTAATCTGTATGTGGAAAGAGCTTCGAACTGCCCGGATCCTTTTGCTTACGAGAGCACCAGAGGGAAGGGTGCGGCGGCTAAGAATCTAGGCGATGTTTGAAAAGATGTTTGGGTGCGGCCGTCGGCTATAATGCATGAGGAAAAGAGGGCTGAGAGGAAACGAGGCAAGGCCCAGACTGCAGCCATTTGTATATCGCCTTTTTGAAAACGCAGATTTGCAGCACAAAACGAAGGATCCGTCTTGGCTTTTATGATGAGACGAAAAGAGAAAAAAAATTTTATTGAGAGAAGCCCCCTGTTTCACGTTGATACACATATAAGTCTCAAAGCCGTTTGCCGTGTAAAAAAAAAAAAGGCTCAAGTCACGCTCCATCATCCGTTATGCGTCTTCGGACGCGAAGCTGTTATTTCGCGCGGGGAACAAGTGCGTGGTATCTGGCCCATTCCGTGAACACTTGTCTCACTTGAAATTATTCAAATCATAAGAAGTCGCTTCTAATTTTTGGGAAAGCTTCTCCTGCATTTTAAGAGACAACTTGGATCTTTCCAGAGTGAACTGTACAATCTTTTTTAACGTTTTTACTCTTTGTAAACATTCTAGACATTGTGACAGACGCTGTTTTCTGTGAAACAGCACAATTGAGTACTTGAAATCTTGAAAAATGCGGAAAACTTTACTTGCGCTCTACATTTTCAAAATGAATCTTCTTTTGCAAGAGTTCCTTCGGGTATTCTTTCGAAGATGTTCATCAAGGCCATTTAATTTTGTAAATTTCACCATTCTAAATTTAAAAAAAACTTCTTAAGATTTCTTGAGCCACCTTTGGCTTATCTGGCACGCTCGTTCGATATACACTCTTTTGGAACACCTCACAAAAATTCTGAGGTTGAACTAAGTGCCCGAAACGTGAAAAACCGCAACCCCAAAATGCAAATAGAACTGTTGACCCTGTTTGGAGACGAAAAGCCACTCATCACTTTTGATGATGTTCCGGAGTCATTGAAAAAAGATACAAATGTTGGCCAATACATCGCACAGCTGATGGCCCAGCTGCTGACGAATGAAATATTGGCGTACTTTTTGAAATTACACGTTTTTGACTACGTTATAAATAACAAAGTTGGCAAAAATAATGCCGAGACTGATCTATTTGCACGCCAGCTCTTGATAGAACTCGAACCGGTGAAGTACGGTGGACCCACCGATCGCATCTTTGCCAGGGAAATGATATGTGCAAATCTGATATTTCACCACGCCTTGACTTGTTATCAAGAATGCTTAGAAGATTTAAAAAACTACGAAAAGGTGTCTAAATCTGGATTGAAGAAGAAAATGAGAGAATGCGTTTTATACTGGTCGCTTATGCCTCTATTCAAGAATGAAAACACCTACCAATCCATGAGCTATATTAATGTGACGCGTGGGCTTTGCGAATCAGAAATCGACTTCCTCAAGTTTGCTAAGGACAAAATGAAAGCTTTGAAGTTTCACTTGACCCGAGTAGTCTAGGTTGGGTCTTGGTCTTTTTGGGCAGCTATTGGGATGACGTTAGTGAAATGATATCGACGCGAACCAGTTCTCATAACTCTTGATTTTGATACTTTCCCCGTGTTCTCACGTGTCTTTAAGTGTGCTCGCGTCTATTTCTTCTTAATGATGATAATTCTGGACGCTTGTATTCGTGTTGATTAAAAGTGAGACTTGACGCGTGGTGGTGACTCTGACAGGTCAGAAAAGCTAGTTAGTCTTGAGGAACGCCATTCCAGTCGTGCACCTTACTTGGCAAAAAGTCGGCTGTGAGTGAAGCATTTGAGGTTTTATTCATCATTTCTCTGTTCATGGTTTGTCACAGACATTCGACGAGGCAGCTCCTTGAGAAATTGAAAGGTTGAGGCTCGCGGCGGCATAGGCCTTGTCGGGGGAAATTTTTTTTCACTCCTTAGCAGCTTACTCGGTTCTTCAGTCTTGATTCTTTTACAACATGAGGACGTATCTTGATCAGTTACAAATTGTCTGATATAGTTAATGTTGAGGCCTCATTCGACTTTCCTGCGTTTTTGTAATGGCCTTCATTGAACATTTCTGGAGGCCGACTCTCGATATGGCCTAATGTAATTCGTCTAAATTTTTGAAATATATCTGATGATGGTTGTCTATTTGACGGATGGACACAAGGCATGTTACCCCAAAATGATCCCGAAGAAGCAGATGACACGCTGCAAGGTGTCGTTGCAAGAAGTCTAGAGTCTGTACGGCGTACTGAAAATTTTCGCCAAACTCATCTTGGAGCTCTTTTGTGTCTTTTTTAGAAGCGGATTTAATGGGCCCCTCCAGCAAAGCACCGCATTGCTTCGCACAAGGTCCCCTTGTAATTCTTCCCTTGAAAAAAAATTCACAAAGCTCGTTATTTGCAGCTAAAAAATGAGTCCTCTTGGATTTTTCTTACGGCAAATTAAAATAAGCAAATTCTTCAATATTAATGAGAAACTTAAATCTCACGCATTAAGAAAAAAGGCAAGACCTCTCTGCTATCGATAAAACCTTGGAATCATGATGAATAAAATGTCTACAATAGAAGGACAGAAAGTATAACGAAATTATATTAAGACCTCTTAAACAGCTCCCAGATGTCTTTGCGGGAGAGATCCTGATAAGTTTAGAATTTTTGACGGGGTGATTGAGGTGATTGGGGGTTTCAAGGCTATGTTTTATAAAAGCGGCGAAAGCAGGTTTCCTTGTCTCGTCCCGCAGTCCAATGGAAAGGGAATCCCTTCACAATTGTTCAACTATATACAAAAGCTTTGACAGAATCTCACACAGCTACATTGGGGAGGCTATGTTGAGAATGGGATGTGGTTCTAACATGCACATTGAAAAGGATCCTAGCTGGTACACGAAATACGTCAAGGTCAAAATGGTACATCATATGTCCTAAATCCTAACTGGAAATAGCAAAGTCAAATTGAGAGACATTGCTCACACCGACTTGTACGATTGAAAACATGGAACAATAGTGTCCCATTTCGCAATGTATGTCACCAGGGCCAGGAGCAGCCGCATATTACGATTCATAGTGTCGAACTTGGATCATCTCGCGCCGTCACCACGGCAAAAACAACCCCTCTTGGCACGCCCTTGTTAAAACATAGAAAATTTGTCATCGACCCGCTGAGTGGGTCTCGCCTAAAAGTCACTTCAAAGCTCGCGATCAAAGGCGTGCTAAGGAAGCCGCATCCTTTGATTCCCCCATTCTACGAGTGTAGATTTTGTAGACGGTGGAAATAAACCAATTCAAATTTTTCAAGTTGTCTTGAGACGTGTTAGTTGGCGCCATCTCCTGAGGCCTTGTATCTTTTTGATCCCGCGTTAACTTTTGTGAGATTTTAAAGCCTCCTTGAAAATAAATCAATCTAATTTTCTGAAAAATTGCCTACAAAACAATTTTAATATTCGTTTTGAGTCCCTCCAAATTTCACTTAGCGGCTTTAGCTCAGTTGGGAGAGCGTCAGACTGAAGATCTGAAGGTCCTGTGTT
>JAKTUN010000257.1:0-16294 GCA_030556725.1 Metschnikowia viticola | reverse complement strand
CACTCTTTTATTTTCCACTCAGTGAGCGGCGCGGGTCGTGCGCGCGCCGGAAAGACCTGAAAAGCCGAGCGAAAAAAAGAGCGTCCTGGATCGAGCCTGGAAAAAACGAGCCATAGGCAAAGAAAAAAAGACCCATCTTCACCTTCCCCATACCCCCTCTGCCCCTACACATACACCATGAGTGACTTGGGATTTGACCCTAGCTTGAAAAAGAAAAAGAAGTCGAAAAAGACCGACGACGCCGCCGTGTCTGCGTCCCTGACACCTGCACCAGCCGACATGGACGACATGTTCGCCGGATTGAAGAAAAAGAAGAAGGCCAAGAAAACCGAGGAGGACGGCGACGACTCTGCGGCCGCCGTGGACGAGCTCAGCGGCTCGCTCGGCGACTTGGGCTTGAAGAAAAAAAAGAAAAAGTCTGCGAAACTGGCCACGGCCTCCGACTTCGACCACGCTTTGGAAGAAGCCGGTCTTGACGAGGTTTCTGGCCCGGCTTCCGCCGACGCGGCCGACGAGAAGCTGCAGCAGTCCACACAGGCCAAGTTGGGGCTCCCCTATGAGGACCTTTTGCTGCGGTTTTTCACGATTTTGAAGCAAAACAACCCGGAGTTGGCCGGCGACAGAAGCGGGCCCAAGTTCAAGATCCCTCCGCCCGTGTGCCAGAGAGAAGGATCGAAGAAAACGCTTTTCGCCAACGTACAGGACATCGCCACCGTGTTGCAAAGAAACCCCGAGCACTTGATCCAGTTTTTGTTTGCCGAGTTGGGTACTTCTGGATCCATCGATGGAGAAAAGAGATTGGTGTTGAAGGGTAAGTTCCAGCCCAAGCAGATGGAGTCTGTGTTGAGAAGATACATCATCGAGTACGTCACGTGCAAGACCTGTAAGTCGATGAACACCGAGTTGAAGAGAGAGTCGGCCAACAGATTGCACTTCTTGAGCTGTAAGGCCTGTGGTTCCACGAGATCGGTGTCGAGTATCAAGACGGGTTTCCAGGCCCAAATCGGAAGAAGAAAGAGGGTCTAGGCTGCCTGGGGCGTGTTGGCTATTCCCGGGCTCTTTCGTGGATTTCCCCGGGTGTTTCCTGCTGTTTTTTTGTCATAAGAATGTGCCATGCCTAGGTTTTTTTGGACCTGGTTTCATTTGGCCTAGGTTTCATTTGGCCTTGGTTTCATTTGGCCTTGGTTTCATTTGGCCTTGGTTTCATTCTGCCTTCGTCTGTATTATTATTTGCGAGGGCAGAGCATTCTGATCATTTCACCTGAAGTTCTTCTTTGAAGAAGGATGCCTTTTTTGATTCCCCAAGAGCCGCCCAGAAATAGCCCAGAATTAGCCCAGGGATGTTTGCTTCCCTCGTTTCCACCAAGAATGGTCATGTGTGTATAGTAATTACAATGTTGAAAAGGAAGAATTGAAGAGAAGAGTAGAGAAAAGACAAGAGTAGAGAAAAGACAAGAGTAGAGTAGAGAAGAAGGGAAACAGAAAAGGGGTTTGTCCCGAGAAGTAATGCGAACAGTAATGACGGAATGAGATTAAGAGAATATGAAGATCGGGCAAAGTCCTTTATCGATTTGTGCAATTCTAGTATACCCTGTGTTTGTTCATTTGAACGTCTCCACGAGCTTTTTCAAGGGCACGCCCCACGTGCTGACGCCGCTATTCACCATCATGTAGTTCAAGACCTGCGCTTTGAGAGCCCCGCTCAGCTCCTTCGCCTTCAACCCATCAACTATCTGAGATATAAAAATTTGATGGGGCGGTGCTAGCGTAGGAAACGCGTCCACGAGCCGTTTCGTGAAAAACTCCTTTTCCTTTTCTGAGATATCCGCTGACTCCACCAATGTTCGTAGCCTTGACTCACACTCCTCCACATTCACTTTCTCATCAGACTGCACATCCAGAGACGTGTTTTTCGAGACCCCTCTCGATGGCGGGGGATTTATGGAAGAAGTTGGAGGCGGTCCGTGTGAAAATCCCGAGGGCAGTCCCTGTGAAGAGCCCTGAGGTGGCGGTTGTGAAGGGTCCCTTGGTGGAGCGTGTGAAGAAGGAATTGGAGGCATCAACAGGCTCCTCGAACTGTTACTTGTCGAGCTTTCACTTGAATTCTGCACGCCCCCTACAATGGGCAAGCGAGACATGCGTTTTCTTGCTTTCAGCGTCGCAGAAGCTGACGACGCGCCGTTGCTGGATGTGGGCACTGGGATCGGACAGTCGTTCCATCCCTCCATGAGCTCTCCTCTCTGGTACTTTGTCATTTTCGGCAGGTAAAGAGGAAAAATGGTCACGTCACGTGATGCGGGAATATTTTCTGAGCGGCACGGGAACTGCTTTGTGCTTAGATTCGTGGTTGGCGCTCGGTTTCGTCCCTCAAATACTCAACTGATGGAGTTGTTTACCTCATATGAAATATCCCCGGGGCCTCCGCAGGGGCTGAGGCTGTATGGGCGCGGTGGGCACTAGGCACGTGCGCCTATGTGCAAGAACAACCACATTCAGTCCACGTTTGAAATTAGGCAAGAAAGCCATTGCCTTGGAAATCAGCGGGAATGGTCTGAAAATTTCTAGTGAACCATTTTGATGCGAAACAAAAAGTACTCACTTTAAACCGATTCATTGTGTTTTGTTGCCGGTCTGGTTGAATGGGTGATTGTGTTAACCTTTTCTCGTGTCCCTCGAAGTGAATGGCCCTAAGTGGGAAGCCCTAATTTCGCAGCCTTTACCATCTAACTGGGTGGCCCTAACTGGGTGGCCCTAATTGGATGGCTCTCAGTTTGAGAAAAGTTGGCAGCCTTTTGAATGGCACCTTTTCGTGTTGGGCAGAGCTAGATGCGACTAGCATTCTTCGATATGACAACAATTCAAAGATTCGAAGATTGCGACGCATTCAATTAAATCGTTGGAAGATTTTTGTTTTCTTTTTTCTTTTTTCTCCGCAAGATGAGTGTTCAGAAGCCTTTCTTTCATCTGTCGCCTCACCATTTTGCTTAATTAATGTCTCAAAATTTGGCTCGAGTGACAAAACTCCTCCACCTGAGAGTTGAAGAACTCGATAAGCGGATTTTTTTTTTTTTTTTTTCGTTTCGAGACAGTTTCATTCACGTGAGCATATAAAGAAAAGAATCTGTTTCTTTCTTCTTTCTCAGCGCTAGTAAAAAAGTGGAGTCTATACTAACGGACAGAAGAATTCAGACAGACCCCTCAATTAAACTTCTGAGTCAAGCAGTATTCTCCCGAGGCATGCTTCAATCTGTTTCCGTGCCTAGGAGAGAACTTAGCTCGAGCTCGTTTTTCCTTACCTTATTCGGCCACATATTATACCCCATCAATTCAATTACCCTCACAACTGGGCGCGGCTGGGCTACTATACTGCCTTAATGGAGGCCCACAATAGACGCGAAGCCCAAGCAAAAATACTCAGACCCTTTGATGAGATAATTCGAAGATCAGAGCAAAGTTCGGTATGATTTTGCGAGCTTTGACTCTTGCACGATTTTGTTCTTGCCTAATTGCAAACTTGTCCAAATCTCATCACAAATTTTCATAAACTCTCACGATTTTCCACAATCTCTCACAAATTTTCACAGATTTCTCAAGAATAGAGGGAGTCTTAGCACTTCTCTCTTGTGTCTATCTCACCATGGGTCTTTAAAGAGCCCTTTGAGAGCTTTTTCTTTCCTTGTCACATACAACATATGACAGTTCATAGCCGGTGAAATAAAAGACTTATTCAGCATACTGAGGCGAGACCAAAAAGAAAAAAAAAAAAAAAAGAAAAAAAGAAAGGTAAAAGAAGATCTCTCCGTAGCGTCCATTCATGAACACTTCTGGCTCCTGAACAAGACCAACCGCGTCTTTAGATTGTCATTGGCGACAGAGGATGATGTCAAGAGACCATTGATTTTGATTTCATAGGTTTTCTCAAAACCAAAACTTTTAGGACCTCAGAGTAAACCCAGAAGAAACATGAACAAGTCGATCGTTAAACCCTCTTATTCACCCTCTCATTCACCCTCTATTCACCCTGAGAAAGCAGTAGGCACCTTTCTAAGAGGTCATTCACCGAGGGCCGCTTAGTAGGGTCCACTTGCAAACACAGTTTGATCACGCCCATGAGCTCTGGGGAAAAGCCCTTCAAATCCGAGGGAATCTCGTACTTGCCCTGCGAAATGGCCACGTTCAAGTTTGCTCCTTGTTCGATTTCGAGCTTCTCAAATGGCGAAAACCCAAAACAGCACGCGTACAAAACACACCCAAGCGACCAAATGTCGGTGGCCTCGGATATCTCCGCGTTTGTCGCCACATCCAACAATTCAGGGGCCCGGTATGGAAGCGTGCAGTGTTCCTGGGCGAAATCTGTGAGTGTGAGTGCCTGTTGTCTTGATTTCACTACAATCCGAGCTTTTGAGCAGGACCCCAAGTCCACCAAAACAGGCAATCCTTCTGCTGAAAGCATGACGTTGGCCGGCTTGAGGTCTTTATGTGCATAGGGATACGATTCGTGCATTTCTGTAGCATTGTGGTCGCCAAAAGGACCTGCATCCTCGTCTCCCGGAAGCATGGCATCGTTTTCTGTGTTTTCTTCTCCGTCAGACACGTCGCCCGCGGGTTTTTTGTAGTTGTGCATGAGCTGCACGCCCCGCAACACGCCCACAAAGATCTTGAGCACCTCCTCTTGGTCCATGGTCACGTTATTGAGCACATTTGCATTCAAAATGTCCTGCAAAGACCGTTCGAAGTAGGGAAGCAAAAGATAGAAGGTCTTTGCGCCGCTGGCCTCGCTCACAACAGCCTCGTCGATTGTTTTGATGATATAGGGCGAGTTCAAGGCGGCAAAACGATAGTAGTTTTTCACCTCTCGCATGGCGTTGCTGAATGTGGCGTCCTCGCTGCCGTAAGGACACCGGATCTTCTTCATCGCGTACAAGGTCAGCGGGTTTCTCAGCTGCGAGACCAAGTACACATATGAAAAGCCTCCTTCGCCGAGGAGCCGGAGCACTTTATACTTCTGGCCATTCACCGACACAGCCGGACTCAGAATGTCCGGTATACAGGGGAGGCATTTCCCCACGGCGTTCAAGATTGTGTCCATGATGGATTGTGGCAGGCAGAAGACGGTTTACGATAAGTGGTTCGGGTGAGGATTGCAAAAGAAAATAAGGGATTATTGTGGAGAAAGAGAATGAATGTTCTGGTCGTTTAGAGACAGGCAGTGAGGCTAGGCAGTGAGGCTGGAGGTGAGATAGGGCGGAATGTGGAGTCGCGCGGTTTGGGGAGTGGGCAGTCTAGGGCCGGTCGCTAGAGCCAGGACGTCTAGGGCCAGGGCGCTCAAGACGGGCCCAGGATGGGGAGAGCCTGAAAAGTGCCGGAAAAATGCCTGAAAAGTGCCACGCTAGGATTCAAGGATTCTATACATTTCACTTTATTACGAATCACACTCAGAGTAGTGAGATAGCTCAGTAGAGATGCCAGAAATGATCTTATATCAAAATTCAAGTTTGAAAGTGAAGATTTTTTTCTTTTTTTTTTTTTTTTTTTTCATTCTTGCTGAGGATTTGATCATATCATTTGAGGTTATTGCAGAGTTGGAAGCTCATGATCATGCCTGCTGGGTCCACAGGACAGGCCCTAGGCCCTATAGTATGGTGCGTGGAAGTGGGGCGAGCCCACACCGCAATTACAGTTCGACCCAAATTGTTCAAATGCCATTTATATACGTAGCTTGAGATCTTGGATGATCGAAATCTTTAAAAACACTTTCATTTCGGAAACATATCCTGATGCTCATCCCATTATTAATTCTTGCCATCTTCATGTATCTCATAACTCATGTCTCATTTCTCGACTCATTTCACAGTCCTCGACTCACTCAATCCTCAGCTCTCGACTCATTTTTCATTTCTCCTTTCTCACACTGGGCCCTGATTCGTCGTTAGGGCCGCACTCCAGGCTCTCCCACCGAGAAACCGAGATTAATAAACTACACTTATGCTCATTTACCTCCACGATTTTTTTATTTGAGTTTTCTTCATACTTCCCTCCTTTACTTACTTCATCGATTTCGCACATCTTAAGGAATGAGCGTTTCGCCATCTAAAATAGCAGATCTTCTGCCTGCGAAAGATACCCAATTTATATCATCTAACCAGTCTTTTCCATCTAACCAGTCTATCCCACCTAACTTATCTGAGGATCAACCTGTGGAAGATACTTCCGTCTTGCGCAAACTAGAAGAGATTGAGCTTCTTCCCGACTTGTTTATGCTTCTTCAACGAGTCGAAAATGGCGAGATCAAGGGCCAAGACTTCGATAATCATGCAGGGCTGATCCGTCTCAAGCTCAATAGCATTAGGCTGAGTTTGCAGGAAGTCGAAGGCATTTGTGAGTCTGTGGAGGAACGGAAGACTAAGATCGAGATGTTGAAGGATTGCAATGAGCGTCGTGCAACTTTTCTCGAGGGTTTCAAGGAACGCGTGCTTGCAGATTTGGAAAATATGTAAGGAATTGCGGTTTTGATGTTGTGAGTCTGGTTCAATAAAGTTGGAGAAGACAGGAAATGGACCTGGGCAGCCAGTTATCTCATGCATCTATAAATCGAGACAAAAGATAAAGACGTGAAAGAGAGAGAATAAGAGAGGAAAAGAGAAGAAAAGGAAAGGGAAGAAAAGGAAAGGGAAGAAAATATACGGGAAAAAAGAGAAGAAACGGGAGAAATGGAAGAATCAGCCCAACTGAAATTTTTTGAGAAACGGGAAAAAAGAGACGAAACGGAAGAAACGGAAAGAATTAGCCCAACTGATGTAAATTGGCAAACTTTTGTGTGGCTAAAGGAGACTGCAAGCCCAAGAATCATGAATAAGTTCGCCAAGCTTAGTATCAACGATGATCGTGATGGCCTAAAAAAATTTGGTTCGCTTAATTGAAAAACATTCTTAAGCCTGGTTCCTATTTCCGAACCTAGAAGTGAAATTTTCCCTTTGGCGTTTGTCGATCTCAGATCTCACATTGCCTTTCTTTGATGACCAATGCGCAAGCTCCCAGAGCTTTGGTTTGTTATTATATACAATAGACATTGCCTCGTTCCGGTTTTTGACGCTGGGTCATCAAAATGGGTCATCAAAATGGGTCATCAAAATGAGTTTAGGGAGACAAAAGAAGAGAAAAATTTGGATGTCCAAACAAAATCGAAAACTTTCCCTGGCTGATATAGAAGACGGCAGAACACTGGTTTTCAGTACCCGATCAAAGTCCACATTCCATCAGACTCCATCAAAATAACAGAGATCATCCGAGCTCCTTTCGTCCGCAGTACCCCTGCCTTGTCCCTGAGCCGGTGCTTTTGACAACTTAGAGAGACACAAAAACTATGGCGCATTTCAGTCGGCGGTTATTCTGGGCTGATGTCAACAAGTTTTGCTACTTGGAAGGTTACACTTGCCAATTGAGAGGCTACATTTGTTTTTAATGCTTGAAAGGCTGGAACATAAAGTCTCCATCCACCCTTTCCGCCTCGATCAATTTCATCACCTTTCTTTTTCTTTGCTTTTCGGTTTTTGCAGCCCCGAAGAGACTGTCACAAACGGAAGTGACAAACGAAAGTGGGTGCTCATTTCAAGTCACGGCTAGTGTCGACTCTCAATCGGAACCTCGCACTTTCCAATCGCACTGGGCCCGAGACCCCAGACTCACGGCCCAAATGTTCAGACATGTATAGGAATCTGAGAATATGGCCTGTCTCATGGGCCCTCATGTTCTCTCATGGGCCTGTGCATATGAAAACATTTTATAATTTCCGACCAGGCCCATAACCTGGCATCGCTATATGCTGTTTTACGCTGATTTACGCTGTCCAATGGATTTATGCTACCTCATGCTGCGTCCTAACTGGAAATTTCTTTGCACCTCATTTCATGACGCCCCACTTTTAGACTTGCGACCCTGCTCGTGGCCCAGGCCTCCTGGCCCTAAGTCCAGGCCCTAAGTCCAAAATTTCAGGCGCGTCTCACTCAAAGAAAAAACACCGCGCATCCCGCGCACCCACTCCGCGCACCCACTACGCGCACCCACTCCAATGTGGACAGCAGAAGAAAACGCGAATAATTGATGCCACTTCCCATCTACACTTCATATTATTACGTGTCCCTCCAACTCAATCACACCATCCTCCCAAAATGATGGTCGAAATCCCCGACTACAAGCGGGCCAAGGAAATCCTCAAGGGCACCCCGGCCCTCTCGGTGGGAATCTGTATCTTTGCCATGCTCTTTTATGTGGTGTACCCATCCGCGTCCACTGCGCTCGTGCTCTATCCAAACGCGCCTCTCAAGCTCAACTTGAATGCGATCTCCTTCTACATTTTCCCGCACGCCAGTTTCTTCCACTTGTTTTTAAACTTGGTGGCGTTGTTCCCGCTCATCTCGCGCTTTGAGAGAGCCAACGGAACCGTCAACACGGGCGTGACCCTCAATCTTTTGGCCGTGGCTGCCGCGGTGCCATACTGTCTTGTGGGTCTTCTTCTTTTCCCCGGCTTGGGTGTTGCCGGCTTGCTGGGAATCTGCTTCTCTTTCTTGACCTACTACTGCCAGAAGGAGCACGTGCAAACCCCCGTTTTGTATAAGTTTGCTGTTGCTCAGCGAGAGATTGTGATTCCAACGCAGTACTTCCCCTTCATCAATTTGTTTCTCATTGCCATCTTGGTGCCCTCCACGTCCTTCTTTGGCCACTTGGCCGGAATCGGCGCCGGCTACTTGTTGGCGCTGGGCTACTTGAGGGTGATGTATCCCCCACTGAAGGTGATCTTGTTCATCGAGGGGAAATTGGCCCCTGTGATCAACCAGTTGAAACGGCTCGTTGACTTCATTTCCGAGGAAGACGCCTTGGTGGAGAGAGGCGTGGCGTACAGGCCGCTTTTCCTGGCCGACCTCGAGCTGGCGCCAGTGCCAGTCCATGCTGCTCAAGTTGTCGAGCCGTTCGAGAGACGAGTCGACTCGTGAGGAATCGAAAATGACGAAAATTAAGATGAAAGAAAAAGAATGAGAAAAAGAATGAGAAAAAGAATGAAAAAAAGAAAAAGATAAATATTTTGGACCGGAAAAAGCTCAGTGAGGCTCGGTTTGATTGGTAGATCTATATAAAAAGTGAGATTGCTGCTTTAACGACAGTACTCTGGGATAGGAAGCTTGATTAGGTATAATAAATACATGGGCAACATACCGACCTACCTGGCTTGATATTGTGGTATTGAGTATCGTAACAGTGTTTTCCGGGCGTTTGATCTTTGAAAGACTATTTCATTTACATACGTCATTTCCTGAGCATGTCATGGTAAAAGTTGAGGCAACAATCTTTCCGATCGTGAAAGTAAATTTCATTTTGAAACACGAAAATAATTATTTGAATGTCCCGAAACTCACCAAAGAGCTAAAGCTTCGTCAGGGACTACCCAATGAGTGATTGGTGTCGCCTCTTTCAAAGGATACTCATCTTTTTGAGCTTCAGAATTATTGTTAGGGTGATGAGTCTTGTGAATATATTGTAAGCCCTTTTCCGAAAGACTTCGGCTTTTGCTGTCTTGCAATTCTTATAAACTGTGAGGAGTCATGTTGATCTACTTCTCTTTTTGGGAAGTTTGGCGACTCCATTATTCTACAAATGTATCACCTAGCTTCCCCAACAGAGCTCTTTAGCACCAAGTATTGCTGATATACTTACGGTAATTTTCGATTGTCTTTCCAAAGTCGA
Source organism: Metschnikowia viticola (assembly GCA_030556725.1). Taxonomy (NCBI): domain Eukaryota; kingdom Fungi; phylum Ascomycota; class Pichiomycetes; order Serinales; family Metschnikowiaceae; genus Metschnikowia; species Metschnikowia viticola. The sequence continues at coordinate 6,556 of JAKTUN010000257.1, read as the reverse complement.
AAACTGATTCCGGTCCCCACCTGATTCCAAAGTCTTTTTCTTTTATAGCGCTGAAGGCGGAAAAATAAGAAACACGAAGAAAAACCTTCAAAAACGATCAAGAATGGTTGGAGGATTTGTGCCGATGAAATCCTCAACTATTTGCCCGCGCGTTTGAAACACTCGAAATACATTTAGTTATTGAAATTGGTCTGAAAAATCGAGTTGTCCGTTTCACTTTAGTTCGAACAAAAGCTTATCAGCAAATTCGAATTTCCAACTCACATTTTCAATTTCGCTTCGAAATGTCCACCAATATCGATCACACAGCCAATTAATTCATGAATGACATGAAGCTCACACTGAAAGAGGGACCAGAAGTGTGCACCTTGCGAGACTGCCTGCAGTACGAAAACCAGAAAAAATAACAATCGTCTGGAAAACACATGACCACACAATAACGGTCGAAGTAAAAGGATCAATTATTCGATCACCTGTAAAAATGTCTTACAAAGCACTTTCTAAAAATAAGCATCAATCAAATTTGATGGAATTGACCACCGGCTCAGTTGCCTGAGGTAGGCGTACTGCATATAAAGGGACTGCCGAACAGCCTAATCAATTTCTACTGAGTGCGCCAAAGTCACGTGCATCACGACTATGGAACTGGACCTGGGCGCGAGTACTACACCCGTGCACCTGCTTTGTAAACATACCCCAGGCTTCAAGTATGCTGAGGTTTCCAGATTTTGAAACGCAATAAACCCAGTCTTAGCCCCATATTTATTCAGTTTTAAAAGCCCAGGCATATGGCTCCGTGGGCCAATTCATCAAACTTTTTAATCTTGATCTGGCAGCATGACTGGCGACGTGTGTCGCGCGATAACAGGCAGACTACCTCGAAGGACCGATAAACGGAAAAAAAGGAAACCGAAAAAGCGGCCGGACTCTCAAAATCCCTCTGAAGAAGTACTGGAGCTTGATAGATCATCACAAGCGGAGCCGAAAGATATGGCTCCTGCACCGATTGGGCCGACAGAACCCCTAGATATTCACATGAAAGTCCCGGCCTTTGTGACGAATGCTCAAGGTCATATGAGCCCACGAAAACAGGCGTTGATGCGGCACAAAACCAGCTCCGAGACCGTGGCCGAGCCCTCTTTTGTCAGCGAAGTGAAGGAGATCAAAAAAAGCCGCAAGACTGGGCCCACAAAACCCGCTAAGCCTGCACCAGGTGATGCGATTGATGGGAAGTACTCCTCCATGCTTGCTGGCCAGCCAATGGAGGAGAAAGCGTCACTATTTCAAGCTCCCATGGCACGAATTGTTCTGTATCATGAGAAAGTCCACGACAGCCCGGTTCGTGCGTCTCCGGGCACGCTCTTAGCACACGGAGAGTTTGAGATATTCCAGCTCCATGGAGGCGACGTCACATACTTGGCGTGCGGCAAAAACTTCGTCTACCCGCTTCTACCGAAGCTCAAAATGCTCCGTACAAGTGAATGCGAGTTTGTGTTGCCCTTGGTCAACCCGCAGCGGTACTGGAAAATCAACATTGACTCGGCTGACGAGACGGTGTTTCTACACTTGGAATCTGTTCTTCAGCGGGTCGTCAATTACACAAACTTGGCAGTTTCTGAGGAGAGACACCCCGGAGATGTGCCTGGAGCATCTCCTGTGAACTCTTTAGGTCCTGGCCACATGGTATCAGGTGCTGGTCACGTGGTACCAGATGCTGGCCACATGGTACCAGATGCTGGCAACATGACAAGGGATTCAGGTGAGCAGGCTCTCACTCCCGTGGCGTCCCAGCTTGATCATTATACGCCGTTTTTCAGCGCAATTCCCGAATCGCCGCCGTCCGTTCCAGCCTCCCCTCACAATACAACGGGACTCAAAGAAGTGCTGGGGCTTTCAGGAACATTACATGGCCAACCAGCTGAATGGGAGTTCCCATCATCGCCCCAAAATATAGACCGCCCGTTCCTGTCCGCCATGGCGAATCTCCGGCTTGAGACAGAAAGACACATAATACTCAATACGGAAGCAGGAAAGCCGAGCCTTTTCCACCCACAGCTGGGTTCTCTTGCCAATCCGTTTTTCCACGATACCACTGTGCCATCTAATGCAAATGGACGAAGAGCTTCTGGAACTCTCAAAAGTTCCCACGAACCGCAGCAGAAAATGCAACATACCGTGCGCCGAAAACTGCAAGATGCAAAATCAGAAGGCTCCTCTATGGACTCGTTGCTCGATGAATACGAGGAGACCATATCAGTGACTATGCCCGGGCGAGCCAGCATGTCCAGGCCAGATTCCCGTGCAACGTCGCACATTTCAGCCGCTCGCTCCACAGCGCTCCGCCACAACAGACCACTAGCCCCTCTGCATCATGGGTTTGATCATCATTTATCGCAGCCCTTCGGCCGATCCAGGCCCGGGTCACAGATAGACGGGGTTCCTACTACGTCACTCTCACGCTACGAGAAACACAGGCAAAGCAGTCATGGAGGACGGTCGAGGCAGTCGCTGATCAGCGAGTTGTATTCGTCCACATCCAACTGGATGGAGCCAGGCCACGTCCCCGCTGTCAAGAAGTTGGCGAGTTCAAGATCCACATACTCGTTGGCGCCTTCTCTGCAGGCACCAAGGCCCAGTTTGAACGAGACATACAGAGAGATCTATCGCTCGATCACTCTGCGAGACTTGTCTCTGGTGGCTGGGCTCGATAAGAGCGGGGCTGCAACCGCCCCTGTGACGCTGCGGAGTGGTGCAATGGACCGGGTCCTTGATAACAAGCCACAAGCTATGAGTGCGGGTGTGGGAAGATCATATCTGAGCAACCATCCGTTCGCTCCAGCGAACAGAGCACACAGTCCGAGTATTTTGAGAGACTCTGCACACTCAACATCACACCAAAGCGATGGACTCAGCTCTTCTGAGGTGTTTAAGCTTTTGAGCAAACGAGAGAAGAGTAAGCATCCCCCGCCACCATCCTCAGGGCTTCGGAGACTTTTCGGATGGTGATCTTTCACACAAGAATGAGGGTGTTTGCCGTCTATGTGAGATCCCGGAGTGTTGCTAAAGTAAAGACCACAAGGTAAATAGATGTTCTTGGAAAAGAACATATAACAGACGGGAAAATAATGAGGACACTTGTAGATTCAACAGTGGATGTGGTATAAGAGATAGCGGGATTCAAAAAGGCCGAGAAAGAATAAAAAGAGACAGACAAGAAGACAGACAAGAAGACAGACAATACACTGCTAAGAACCACCCGTTGCATGGCCAGAAAGATCCATAGGGAGAAAACAGCACACACAGGCCAGGTCCCGGAATACTAAATGTACAATATGTTTGCTTGGTATATACAGAGGTCATGAGTCGTGCTAGAAGGGTCTACAACTGAGGAGCGCCAGGGACAGGGTTGCCGTTGGCGTCGACCAAGCCTTGCTGCATCAACATCAACTGCTCGTTGCCTGCAGACTCGAACTGCAAGCCCACACCCAACTTGGACGCGTTTTTGAGGTGGTCGATCTCGCCGGAAAACAAGATCGAGACCGTGGGCAACACCCTCTTCTCCATGAACACACCGACCTTGCCGAGAGTGTCCAACTGGCCTCTGAACACAGACTGGCGGTACTCGTACTTGGCGCCAATGGTGGTCTGGCCCTCGACGACGGGCTCGTAGCCAATGGGCGTGCCCATCAAGGAGTCGGTGATTGGTCTGACGGAGGCAGCCAACTGGGTCTCCAACCCGGCCTCGACTCTGTCGGTGACCTTTCTCCAGAACGTACCGACCAACGCGCCCTGGGCCTGCACCTGGGCGGTGGCGATCCAGTTGCCGGCGTTGTAACGGGCAAAGTAGCTCACGGCAGAGTCTGGAGGAAGCGACATGGCCTGTCTGGAGTACATGGCCTCCAAACCGACAGCCAATCTAGGGGTCAAGGCCTGCAACAAGGACGCGACGGCCACACCGGAAAAGCCGCCGTTCAAAAGAGAGGGGTTCAACGATTTCACGTTCACCGAGAAGTCGTTGGCCTGGTAGTCTTGCTCCAACTGGCACATGACAGGTTGGCCGTGGGCAATCTGCAACGTCACCTTGGAGATGTTGTGGGCGTCCCAGCCGTAGTTGATTTTCCCGCTGAACGAGAGGTCGTTGTCGACGTTGCCCTGGACGAAAAAGTCCTCTTTCGCGTACAAGGCGCTGAAGGCATACGGCGGCAAAGCATTCAGCCCCATGGACAAGGTGTGCGAGGTCTGGAAGGCCGGGTTCAAGGAGAATGCCTTGTTCAAGTCGGCGCGCAAGCCGGTGAAGAAGTACTGGTTCAAAAACACGTCGCGGTTGACCTCCTTGGTGAGGTTCTCGATGGTGCCTGGGTTGGTCAAGCCCAACGACTTTCTATGTTCGGAGATGTTGATGTAGACATCGTTCAAGTACGAGAACACCGGGTTCGACGACCACAAGCTGTTGTGCTTTGGGAGCTCGGGCGACAACGAAGGGAGCGTGGGGATGGCGACCTTGGAGAGATCGCTCACTTGTTGGGGGGCCGACATTTGTGCTGGAGAAGGAAGAAGCTAGCTTCTGTGAGTTGCGTGAAAAGACCCCAGTGTCGAGGTGCGAGAAAATTTTGACCGTGCTGGAAGTTACGCCGCGCAAGGCCGGGCCGTGGGTGTGTGGCGCAAGGGTTTGCCTGGTGGCGGCGTGCGTGCCCGCGTAAACGTGAGCACTAATGTACGCAGTGGGGCCAATATGATGATTGGGTGAAGAATTGAAGAAAGAGTTGGAAAAAGAATTGGTAAAAGAATTGGTAAAAGAATTGGGCAAATTATCTTAGAGAGCTCTCCGCGATATGCTCAAAGCCGAGTTCTTCGAGCCTTCTTTTTTCATACTCATTTATCTTGAATTTGCATGTTTTTGTTGGCCTTTCACTGACTCCAGATCTGCCTTTATGGTTTCAGGGAACCGACGCCAGAGGCCGCGCTCATAGCAAGCCTGACTCTCAGATCGGAGAACGGGATTGGGAGAAACGCGAGGAAAGAAAAAAAAATATCGCCATACACTTCCAGGACACTTGGCTTTATTTTTTGGGACTTTTTTTCAATACTTGTTTATTTGTGAAATAAAGTGTATAAGGCTGACTGCCCATTTCAATCACAATATCTAGGGGTTGATGCTGGTTGGTCTATGCCCTTTCTGAGCTTTTTGAATTTAGCAATCATGATCTGCAGGCTCGCGTCACGGTGGTTGCAGCTGCAAAATCGCGAAATCAACTTTTTTTCACACTCGATTGTATTGCTTTATGCAAGGGACGATGACAACTACGACTATGGAAATCTTCATGATTTCTAAAGACTTCTGTGACTGTTTCTGAGTCAAAAGGCCGATGACAGAATGATACATCGAAAGGGTGACAAGATGATTTTTTTTTTTTCCTTCATAAAAGATTCATTGTGCGATAGTACGGGGACAACTCTCACTCGACCCTTTGCTAGCAAAAACTAAGTATATAAATATACATATAATAGGTCACTAATCCAACCCGCATGCCCTAGGACTAAGTACTTTGGGGTGGTGCACGCTCTTCTTCATTAGGCTTGACCCTGCTTTAGGAGAGCGAGATGTAGATTTGCTCTCCCCTTATATTTTTATTCTAAAGAATCATCTTATCTTAATATTCCTCGGCTCTCCATGCTGTCTCTGGAAGAAACCCTGCCTGGTCAAGAACAAGTGTTCGAGACCTTCAATATGGCTGCCATCACAATTGGGCTCTCGAGTGAGCAGACATCACGTTTTTAAGATTTAGTCTTCATTTTGGCGTTATTCCTCTTTCGAGATGGAAAATGGAAGTGTTTACTTTTAGAAAAACCTTCACTCACAAAATGTTACTGGAAGAGAGCAGAGCACATATCATCACTAAATTTAACTTAAAATCAATATTCTGTGATAGATTCTCTTTTCACTTTATGTGAGAAGTCGCGTGAATCGATTCTCGAATTTCCAATAGAGGAGCCATAAGAGATGTGACCACACTAAAAATAGCTAAAGCCCCCCATTATTGTCAACTTTTCAAAGAATAAAAAATCAACTAGGTCTCTATAATAGTCCTCGCATCACATAAATGCAGCCAGAAGAATAGGACTTGTATTCATGGCTTTGAAACGAAGGTTTTGAATTGACTGTTTTGATCCAATCCTAGCGGGAGGAGAACTTTGTTTATCTTATTTCTGGATTCGAGTAGCGGGGGACTTTGCCAATCCAGAATACAACGACTTCAACATTTCATTGACTGATCATTGAAGAAACACCCCAAGAGAACGTCAAAAAACTTTGACAGACCAGCTAGCAATCAAGTTTTGTGCCGACTCGCAGGACATATTATCTTTCAGGACTGACACTAAAACCAAGCCAAGAAAGCAAAGAGAAGAATATTTGATTCAACTCCATGAAGTTTTGAATGAATGAATTTTGAATAAATGACTTTTGTGACCTAGTCTGACAAAGCAAATGGAATCCCAGAATGTGATGTTGTCTGAATGTCTTTTTTTTTTTTTTTTTTTTTTTTTTTTGGTTTTT
>JAKTUN010000255.1:0-16401 GCA_030556725.1 Metschnikowia viticola | reverse complement strand
GCCGACTACGGTCCGCGGCCCTTCAATACATATGTTTCTTTAAAAAAAAAAAAATAGCCCGCTCTCAATTTGGCCTTCTTTTTGACGATTGTCTTAGTCACGTGACCAACACCCGTCACTTGCGATTCCGCGCCACATGCGTTTTTCCTGCACACATTCTTCCGGACTGAAGCGAGCGGACACTAGCTCGGATCTCAGAAACATACCTCTTTGTTCTCTTTCAGATCCTAAACCTGGTATCTACGAGCTCCAAAGTATACCCCAAGATATGTACGAGAGACCACAGGGATTAGAACAAGAGAAGATCTGGGTTGACGGCTGCTTCGACTTCGCTCATCATGGTATGTTGTTCCATATAATCAGACACAGAATTCATTGCCCAAAGTGATGGTATTCCCTCTTAGTCCCGCAAAATTGGCTCATTTATTCACGTTTTCTTCAGCTTTTCTTCAGACGTTCTTCATACTTTCTTCACGATTTCATCAGCTTCTCGTCACGCATCCTTCACGCTTTCTTCACGCTTTCTTCACGCTTTCTTCACGCTTTCTTCATGCTTTCTTCACGCTTTCTTCAGCTCTTCCCCATGCTCTCTTCAACTCGTCTTCGTTTCTTTTTCTGCGTTCCCTCTCCGAAGTTTACTAACAGATGACAGGACACGCCGGCGCCATGCTTCAGGCCCGTCAATTAGGCAAAGAGCTCTATGTGGGCGTGCATTCAGATGAGGACATTTTACACAATAAGGGGCCCGTGGTAATGACCCTTGAGGAGCGGCTAACCGCGGTAAATGCATGCAAGTGGCTGACAGAGGCCGTTTCACATGCGCCGTATGTGACAGACCCCGCATTTATGGCGAAATTTGGGTGCAAATACGTCGTGCATGGCGACGACATCACCACAGACGCAAATGGCGAGGATTGCTACAAAGGCGTGAAGGATTTGGGCATGTTTGTCGTGGTGAAACGGACGCCGAACATCTCGACAACCGATCTTGTGGGCAGAATGCTCCTCATGAGCAAAACACATCATTATCAGCCGCTCCTAGCCGCCGACGCCTTGGATCTACACCCCCTTTTTGCAGATGAAGGTGCATTAGAGAGGTTTCGCAACTATGCGTCTGATGAAACCGGCCGCAACCGCGGGTCTGGTGTGTATGTGAACTTCCAAGGTCGGGAGCCGCTCAAAACAATAGTCGAGCCCTCGGAATCAGTAAATGCGCGGATTTCCGAGGAGCGTGTTGTCTATGTGGACGGCGGGTTCGATCTCTTTCACCCAGGACATATTGAAGCCTTACGGCTCGTACGTGAAGAGGCCAAAAAGACGGGTTCTGCGGTAGTTGTTGGTCTTCACGACGATAAGGTGATCAATGAGCAGAAGGGGCTCAACTACCCCATCATGAGCTTGTTTGAGCGGGCGCTATGTGTTTTGCAGTGTCGATATGTCGATGCCCTAGTTATTGGCGCTCCGTACACACCCACAGTTGAGTTTTTGGACAAGCTTCCAGGGAAAGTGACTCTGGTGTTTCACGGCAGTACTCCGGTAGCGGCAGAGATCTACAACGAGGTTCTGGGGCTCTTCCAGCAAATTCCTGAGCACAAATTCTCGGGGATCAATACCGAGGTCATCGTGCAAAGAGTCCTCAGTAACAAAAAGGCGTATGAGGAACGTCAAGCGAGAAAGGGGTGGAAGGCCGAGATTGAGAGACAGCTCAAGGCAGAGGAGTCCAGGAATTAGAGAACATGGATCAAATCTATGATAATACAGTGACGAAAGCTTTCTATTGATATGATGCATGAGTTAGGAGAGATTTGAGATCTGAGATCTGAGCTCTGTCTATTTTACTGAGGCGCACCGAAACCGTATGAGCAGATTCTAGACAACTGCATCCAAAGGTGATGAATCCATCACGTGCCGCAATTGCCGATGTCTGAATCACTGGAAGCAAAATAGGGATTCAGTACCAAGAAATAAGGCCGTTCGAATTCAGTCTACAACACGGCGATGAAATACTGGGCATGAGCGTCGACTCACGTGGTCTCCGGACAAATTTACCTCTGTGGTCTACAAAGATCATTCTCATTTCAAGTATGATTGTCCTCCCTGGACCAGTCAACTCATAAAGCAACCAAGTACTGTGAATAATAGATAACTGTTTATTTGCTTGTTGCAAACATGTCACGTGAGCCTATTTCTGGGGATCCAACTTGTATCATTTTAGGAATGGTGTCTGCACCTGACGTGACTTCTCGCATCATGTCTAGCTTGTCGTGCCACCACCGGAAATCTCAAGGACAGCCGAAGCTCAAGCCCACCGGGACACCATTTACCAACTGGTTGGCGCCATGGTATAAGTTTTTGTTTGGTTCTATGATCCGTATCGCGTAAATGCTACACAGCTCCTTAACTTGCAAACTTCCACACTCTTCCTTCGACGATAATTCCTACCGGCAAAAAAGCAATATTTTGAAACGTGGTTCAAAAATTTCATGCCAATCTACTTCCTAGGAGCGACTCAGCTTCCTAAGAACACAGATGCATGACCATATAGACTCATTTCGTCAGTGGAAACGCGGTGCGGCTACGCCACGCTAGACAAGGCTCTACCGGCGAATTCCCGAAACTTTTACAAGACGCTGATACGGCCTTCCTCTTTCAATCACATTGAAAGAGAACCTAGTTGGCACTGCCTACGGAGAAGTTATCGCCTTTAGTGCAACTGATGCGGCCAGAGGCTAATTTTGAGAGGTTTTGTTTGAAGCTCGAGCGACAAGCCATGCGGCACAATCAGCCGTTCTGGAATCTCCACCTATTTCATCTCGGATATCGCACCGGACTTCTTGCGAATACGATGTGCAGCCCCTGTTGCTCGGCCACCTTCCATCAGAAGCCACTCAAACTATGAGGGCTCAACACATCCACTCTGCCTCGACTCAGGTAGAATTATTGGCATTGCTCGGCATGCCGACACATGATGATATGGGGCTGGAAGATGTCAGCCAGCCGGTGCTTGGGGAGTTTCTATCTGACCATTTGTGTTTGATGGCAGAAATGGAGTTGCTCGGAGCGGCTATTTTCAAAAGAAGCTTGAAAGGGTTTTTTATTTTCATGTGATGTTGTACGGATACGGAGGTCATTCAAGGTTCCTTTCCTTGCTTGAAAATTTTTTTTGCTCTTGCCGAAGTCCATGAAAGGTCAATAAGTGGTCACCAAATGATCGAGGAATGGTCAATTTATGAACCTTGGTGGGGGTGACTGGAATGGCTCGTGAAAATAATCATCAATTTCAATGCGATATACGAGCTTATACACGAATACTGATTCGAGTTTGAGCGCTTGCAATTTGTTTATACGGTCCCGAGACACTAGGTTGTTTCCCACTACACGCACCCCAAACATGGGCGTGCGGCGTCTAGGCCGTGTTCACAAAAGATGGGCCGATGCTGAAAGTGAACTTAGAGAACAACCTTCATTTAAAGTATTCTTCGAGAGGCAGGAAGTATTTTCGAGAGGCAGGAGTATCAGTTGAAAAACAATTAATGAACTTTTTAATCCATTTAATCCACGTTAGCCACAGGGCACACATTCAGAAACGAGGGAGGTTCAGATCTTAGTAAGCCATTAAAGACTCATTTTGGTCCAAAATTGAATGTTTAAATGCCAAAAATCAAAACAAAGTAGAAGTCCCAAAATACTTCTCTCAACTAAGCTACACTTTAAGCGCACGCCCCATTATATATTGGTCTTCTTGATGGAAACTCCTATGTGAAGTGAGCTTTGATTACGCCTTGCTGGTTGTGGGCAAGTCATCTCGAATTCGCCACTCTACAAATAAAAATTCAATCATCGGTTCAATTTTTATTTAAGGACTGGTACTGAATACTGGAGAGAAAAGAATTTAATATCGAAGAACACGGGCTGTCGTATTGCGGAAAGAGGACATGCAGTAAGTAGGTATAGAGTGCAAATAAGCCAAGATTACGATTTGAACCTGCACACAGGCAAAATTGTCACGTGACACGCTATTCATCATAACGAACAGGTAGCATTTGGCAAACGGATAAAACAACGAGCCTTTATGGCCAAGTTGGTAAGGCACCTCACTAGTAATGAGGAGATCGTCAGTTCAAATCTGGCTGAAGGCATTCTTTTTGTTTTTTTTAAGCCTCAAAGTATTTATTCACACTCATATCATCTTGCTCTAGCCCCAAATTAATAATAGACCAGTCTGGGATCTGGAAATAACCCACCAAACACCCAGAGCCTCTAGGGCCCTGCTTCTTGAAAAGACCAATGCACGAGTGCGCGCTCTTGTCTTTTGGTGTACGGGTGCAAGAAAGCCTCAGACATAATCTAGCTCGCTCCAGGTCTATCTAATCACACATATCCTCGAGTTGTAATCGGCGCGGTCAGCCCGGCCTCGCCAAAAATCGATACGTTTCTATTTTACATCAGTCAATTTCTTCAGATGAATCAGACAAAAAAAAAAAAAAACACGCCGACAGCGAGTACGGTGAGAGGTCCGGAGCTCCGAGGGCACTAAGGACAAACCAAATCTCCCAGCGCTATCCGCCGCGGAAATACTGTTAATATTTCAGGAATCTAGGGTAAGCACGTGATGTCGCGGAGTGAGGAAGTGAAATATTCTCTTTTCGACATTCGTTGGAGAAGAGTTTTACAACCTTATCGGCAAAAAGTTTTTAGATAACGGTTAGATAATTACACGTGTGGATTAAACTAAAGATAATTTAGTTGAACCACGTTAAAAATCCTACTGAGTCGTAGAACTTTACCTGTGTGCGAAGCGCATTCAACCTACGAATTTCTGGATTTGATACAAATACACGGGAACTTGCCATTCTACGAACAGATTTGGGAAGAGCAAGATCGAACACAACTTTGATCTGACCGTGGATGCTGATCGAGCTGCCATCGAGTTTACCAGGTAGAACGCCGGCCCGTAACGGACCGCTGTAGTACAGCTAGCAAAAATAAAACCAACGATGCTTGAGTTTGTGGGCAGCGCCCTTCCTAACCTCCTATGGGCCGCGCTCTTCTTTGAATTCACCCAACGCAGCATCAAATTGAAAGACCTGTATGTCTGTGTCATTGTAGGATTTCAACTGGAAGCTAACGTACGGAAGTGTTCCATAAAATCAACAGCAGGTTTTGCAGCAGAGTCTGCTGAGGGACTGTGTCTTGATTTTCTCTATGTGGCAAATCTTCGATAGAAAACCTAGGATGCCAAAGAGTTTTGTAAGCTTGGCTTAACTCAACTTATTTCTCGAAAAATACTCCAGGGACCTATTTGTACTCTTTTGCTATTCGAAGAATATTGTCCAGGGACTTATTTTCGAAAAACAATACTCTTCAAATTGACGATTAGTCATGCGTCACTTTCAAAGATGAAGGCAAACTTAACCAGAGAATTATGCCAAGTGTCAGATACCTGGGGCTAATGACTAGCACCCTGCAAGTCTTAGCTGGCCGGCTAGGCCGATAGGTGCTCATTGCTTGGCAAGCCCCGTCTAGTGGCCAACTCAGTAGCCTCTTCAAGGTATAGACAGAAGTAGAGCTGGATCTCCAGTGTATCTAGGGACTCAGTAAGTCAATCCTCAGTACATAATGGATTACAAAATACCATTTAACGTTCACGAACTGGTTTTCAAACCTATAGGACGAAACACACACCAACTGGTGCTCGGGACTAATTTGACACAACACCATAGGTGAAGTGAGAAGTCCAGACTTACGGTCGTGTACATCTCATAATTCTCCATTGGGATTGCGTGGCTTTGAGTAGTACGAATACAAGACTGACGAAAAGGAAAGATAACTCAACGACATGACCGCCAGAGGGAAAGAGAACCCAGAACTGGGCGACATGTTTTCCATTATTTCAGTCATATGAAATTGGGTCTTGCTCATTTTCACTCAAGAATCGTAATCCAAAAGACAATAAGTCCTAATCCGCTCAGGGTTTTGCCGAAGAAGGGCGCCACCTCTATCTATGAGATGTTGTTGAGACACTCAAGGCAGTTCCTACACAGTAGTCCTTTGTTGAATTATATACCCGGGATATATTCACTCAGACTTAATATTGATAACTGGTAGAGAACGAACCAGTCGTGGGTTCCCGCGTGAAGAGTTTTCACATCCCACGCCCGGTCCTGCTCACTATATGCAGTATACCGCTTCTCCGTGATGATTTATGTTAACAGATGTTGTCACGTGTTAGGTAGTGGGTGTACAGGACGGCAGTTTTATCGCTCATTCAGGGGTGAAGAAATTTCATTCACCAAAAGAAAACGCTGCCGAACTTTTTTTTGATTCCCCTCACTAGACGTCTAAGAAGAAGCGCGGTTCACCTTTTTTAGTCTCGTACGCCTAAAGAAAAAACCGCGATACTGGATAATGTTGATGGTGCTATGATTTATGGGCTGAGATAATGCGTACTCACAGCCACTCAGCCATATTGGCGCGCCTTTTTTTCTTGCTTGTGGCCAGACTCTGCTGTAGTCTGCGAGAATTCAAATAAAATTCATGCCCATTTGATAGCAACCCGTGGTCTATTTAGAGCTGAAATTTCATAGAAACTTATTTCTGAGCTGATACAGGATTTTCCAGTAAAACCTAAACGAACCAAGGCAAAATCTGATTTTTGGGAGCATATTTCAGATACTCAAAAAAGCTACACATTGACCACAAAAAATATTAATCGTAATGTCACAGGCTCCATTATTTCATAATCGTGGGATGCTGAAACTTTCAGGCTTTTGCACAATCAGCTTGAAATTGACTTCAAAACGAAAATGGATCAACGTATGCTCGGTTTTCGAGGCGATAAAAGTGTCTGCCCATTATCCAGTAGTCCACGGGGCAAGCATACGGATTGGTGCTCGACAATGTGGCTCTGATTGGCACATTTTGAATGCCATTTGTGTCTTCGCAACCTCTTTGGCCTGATGCTTTTGACCTTGCTCTACAAACAAGTATGTGGCGGCTTGACTACAGTGGCAGAAGTTAGGATTCACGTCGTGTTAATGCACCTACGCGAAATTATGCCTCTGTTGAATACGACATTTCAAGATCTTCAAAACCTTTACGAAATTCTCGAGATTGTTGAGAAGGCTAAGACGGCCAGGTTCATGAAGGCGGGGAGTCAAGTTCTTGCCCTGCTCTCGGATGCACACGGTTTTGGGTTCTTCGGGGGCTAATAATTTATTTTCTACAACAGTCCACTTGCGCCAGGGCTCTCCTTGAGCTGAGCTCTACTTGAGCTTAAAGGTCACCTGAGCTAATGCCCTATCGAGGTCTATTACTCAAGCTTTCGGAGAAAAGAAAGAGAGTACATTTCAGTAAGCTCGACGAGTGGGAGTGTGCGCAAGTCAACCCGGTACTGATTTTTCTGATAGAATTACTTAGAATAATCAAGAAGGAGTGTGCGACCACATAGTACATATGCCAGAATACTCGTTCTCGCAGCAAACTGTTTCATTTGTACTCCAGCAAAGCTCGCAGTAAAAGTGAGCGCTTCTTAGTTTATTCAAACACCTGTGACAAAATCATCTTCATCTGAATGACTTAGCACGTCTACCACTGTTTGTACCGTAGCACTTTAGATTTCAACAGAAAAAGCGTTCCTTCTGCCCGCCTATAATGAATTCTAAAAGCTCGTCGAAAGTCTAGGGGCACTCCGGGGGCTAACGTCAATTCATTGGTCCAGATATTAAGCATCTCATCAAGCCCTGCCAATTCGTCCAGGATTCGATGATTGGCAAAGTCAGGAAATCCAGACGAATTGCACAAAACCAACACTCTCACAGGAAGTTCAATTGTCTTGTAGATGATTCGATTTCCCGGTACATCTTGTGTACTATAATAATTCAACTTTTTTGCGGAGAAGTCCATGCACTGAAACAAGCGAGTGGTATAATTGAGCATGTCAATCAAGCTCTTGGTCTTTTCATATGGTTTCAATGCCTTGAAATGTCTTCTGATGCCAGCAAGCTCGTTTTTGAGCAGCTCATGATGAGCTTGAAATCTGATAACTTCAAAGGCAGAACTGGATACAAATGCTCTTAAACGATCGAAGAAACACTGTATTCCAAGTCTCACGATCTCCTTCGAATAGAGAAAATTCGCACGGGCCCTCAAGGCTACACCAACGAAATTTGAGTCTCCACCATTGGCTCTGGTAATCTGATCAGATTCATCATGCCTATTGGTTTCCAAGATCCCACTCATGCCTTGTACAATTTCGGGCCCAGAAGAGACCATCTTTTCCGAAAATGTCAAGCTACTCCTTGTCAAAACTGTTGTTGATGACTCAATTGCCGCTGGTAGCTGCTCACGAGTCTCTCTCACATTTAACAAGACTAAAATTCCTGCCGTAAGCGTTACAAACAGTGGCTTCAGATGAAAGCGAGGCATTTTCGTATATCCAAAGAAAAGTGTTCAGGAAAAACTACGTTTTGTGAGCTTTTGTGCTTTTCGTCGATGTGTTTTATCTGGAATGAGGCTTGAGGCATAGAAAGTAGGGAAAACAATACAATTAGCAAACTTGCGTTGTCATCATCTACTTTTGGGCTGATAATTTCGAGTAAATGGCACTGTCCCGGTTTCACACTCAGCCTCAGTAGAAGACAATAGATGGTCCTGAGGCTGAAAATTTCGATCTGCGCCAAAAACTGTTAATACATCAAGAGTTTCATCATTTTGTGCCCCGGTGTTTCAGTTGAGCCTTATGTTTTGCTCCCGGGCTTCTCGCTATTTCACCTTGAATTGAGGATTGAATCAAAGACTCAAAACTTTCCCTACAAATGCTTTGACTTATCATGAAAACGCCGTAAGAGTAATATCATTGAACTCCAAATGAGGTAATACTGGAAAAGAGGATAATTTTCATCACAAAACGTCATCAAAAACTAGTCCTAATCGGTATATTACATATACAATTATTCCAGTCATTAGAGCGAGCTAAAATTCTGATCTGATCTGTTGTAATGTTTGCAAGATAAATTTGAGATCGGAAAAAGTTCCGCCTAAATTCGTCACTTCCTGTTCAAACCCACATTAAGTCTACCTAATCAAAAGATTTGATTGGAAGTGCACATCATTTCTCAGATCTCATGTAATGCTTGAGGCTTGATCCATGCGCATTTTGGCGATGCTTCATCCATATAGACTCTTTCGAAACTAGGATCAAAAGCAAGATTTACTGACACGTATTCGACTGCTATATATAAAAGTACAAGTAGTCTAACTTTGACACACCAACAAACGTTGTTAAGATGAAAAAGAAGTAGTAGCCTCCTGCCTGGTTGAGCAGAACCCTGAACTTCAGCACAATCTCAAAAGGCACACTGAAGATCTCCTCGCAGTTTTCTGCCATTAAAGATCCGATATCGCAAAAACAAGTCTTTTATTGTCGAGTCTCACAATTTGGTGATCATATTCCCATGAAAGCTGTACAATGCTAAGCAGAGAACTCAAAGCTCGAACATTTTGTAAAGCGAACGAGACCCGGGAACATTGAGACTGCTGTATTTCTCAAGCAATGTGTAAGTTTCTGCCATCTCTTTAAACAAAGGGCTCATTACTCTCACTTGAGCATTAAATTTGGAAGAACGTTTGACTTCAACTACGAAGTTTCCACCACTCTAATGCCAAATCTTCCTTCGCATTTTCAAGCCCAACTACTTCAGACAATGCGTCAAAAATAAACGCTCTCAGGCGGCTCAGAAACACTTTGAGCTTTTTCTCGGCCAAATAGTGTCCATCTTCAAGAACCCCTTCGAAATAAACCCCGTTTTTGAACTTTTTTTTCTTGCAGCGGAGTCAGGATCTTATGAGTGACAAACTCCTCGTAGTTGATATCAAAGCGAAGAAGCTTTAGCTCCAATGAAAAGCATTGTCGCAACTAGAAAGACTCTTTTTGACAAAAAAACATTCCTCTTGTCAGGGACCTGGGGCTAATTACTACACCATGCATGTCTTAGCTGGCCGGTTAGGCCGATAAATGCTCATTGCTGAGCAAGTCCCGCCTAGCGGCCAGCTCTGTAGCCTCTTCAAGGTATAGACAGAAGTAGAGTTGGATTTCCAGTGTATCTGTGGACCCAGTAAGTCAGTACTCAATAAATTATGGATTATAAAGTACCATTTAACGTCCACGACTGGTGTTCGAAGCTAATGGGCCAAACAAACATCAACTGGTGTTCGAGACTATCGGACATAACACATATGTACTTATCTCCCAGAGACCGTTGAGTTGGCCGCTCAAACAGAATTGCTCGGTATTGAGCACCTCCGTTGAAACTCGAAATTCCGCGGGTAAGCAAAGATAAATAAGCATGGGTCACCCGCACCCCAAATCGTTACATATCTGTATTTGAGGGAGCCCCTCCCAGAAGAAGAGGACCTGCTTTTACTACAAGTAAAATAGAAATTTTTTCATCGATAGCCTTTGGCACTCCAACAAAGTATCACTGATAAACAACACTTATCGGCGTAGTCAGCTTGGCGTAACCTGCAGAATGTAAGTCATCAGCCCCAAATCCCTGACAGTTAGGTGTTTCTCATGACATTCTGAAAGGAGCCGAGAGTCACCCGTCCTCACCCATAAAAGTCATTGCATTTCATATTATATTTGGCTGAATCAACGGAATAATTAAACTTGACTATGGACTGATGGTTGATAAATAACTCAAACAGTTTCATTTCTTGCGGGAAGAGGCCTCTTTTTACATTCTTTCTGGATCGAGTCTCTGCGGGCCCTGCCGACCCAGAATAGGCCAACGGTGAATTCTCGAAGAGATGATTTTCGAATAAGGCAAGAGGTTTCGAAAGAACGCAAATGGCGATAGCCAGCCAGCCATTAGGCTATGTGTCGGCTTGACTGCTGGCTCATTCCCATTTGGTCGGGTACTTTCAGGCCCCTGGTATTGTGCTACGCTCAAAACTCAGTCTTTTCTCCAGCTCACCTGTACCTAACTCGATACAACGTGGCACTTTGTTTCAGATATGTTTCACATTGGTATACCGTCGTGCTGGATTCGCTGGCAAAGCCTCTCATATACACTCCTGTCAGAATGTTAAAAATAGTGGCGATATCCCTTTGAAAATTGCCTCCTTGACTTAGCAAGTCTGAACACACTTGCAATTATGCAATAGCGGGCAACGATACCCACCCGAGCCTGACAGAAACTGCTCAAATTCTTTAAAAGCCAAATAAACTGACCGGACGGAGATTTATGCTGGGCGAGTAAACTCCAGAATACGCTAGCACGGCTATTGGTGTCCAACCGATACCTAGGACCTGTCATTCCCAATAAGTGTTTTTGCCTTTGTCGCACCAAGCGTCGGCCAGATGCCTCCCGCGAAGTACTCAAGGGGTTTCAACAGGCTCGACTATTACACTCTCCACGCTACTATGAGTTCCTTGCGGAAGTTGATGTTCTTCAAAATTTGTCACGAGTCTGGACTTAGCGTGAGGGAGCTAAGCACTCTAGATTCCGCCCAGGATTACTGCTTTGGATTGAAGTATCGTGAGACTTGATTGAGCTATATCGCTTGTCTAGATCAACGCACGTCACTCTAAGAAGAGCGGCTTGGAGGGCGCCGACGTTCGAAGGAGTTCCACAACTTAACGGGAATTGGTACAGCTTGCCACCAAGCAGTTTTATCGCATAGGTGATTGGCAACTTTGTCAAGTTTGTAGCTAAGTCTTCACTCTCACCGATGAACCTAACGCGCTGTGCCAAGCAATTGAAAAAGCTTTCCACATATTGGAATATCAAATGAGGCTAGCACCTTCAGGTGAAGAAAAAAAGTAAAAAACTCAGGAACAGCTATGGGCCAGTGTTTCAATAATTGTATGGGAAATACTCATCTTTTTTGACCTAGGTTGTTTCACAGTATTGATCCTTGCAAATGTCTATTCTGAGGCCCAGCAGAAAATGATTTATTTCTCGAGTATTGAACCAGTGAAATCGGCGTTTTGCTCCACTCCTCAAATGCTTATAAAGATTCATTTGGTCTAAGAGAGGGTGACTTTTTCGCTCAACTAAATTCTCGGCTCTGAGTTTCAAAGGGATGGGGGTTGGGACTGAGATTTTTAGGAGTGGTATGCATAGAAGCTCTTTTTCGGGGGCGGGGAGCGAATAAAGCCAAAGCAATTCAATAAAATTCACCATAGTTTTCAAGCCGCTTTTCAAATAGTACAGCTTCCTGTAGCGAAGTAGAATTCAGTAAAATGCTTTTACACATATTTCAGAATGCGGTAGAGATATCTGGGCATGAGACTTTTCGTAACAATTTCAAGATTCCCGGGTCGAACCATACTCCTTCTCAATGAACCTCAATAATTTTTCTCCCTGATCACTCTAGAATACACGTAGCTTACATCTACGTATCGGCATAGCAAGTATGCAGCAGCCCGCCATTGTCTGCAAGCATGCAGTAGCCCGCCATTGTCCCAGCTTGGCAAGCATGCAGTAGCCCGCCAAAGCTCAAGCAAAGCTTGTTTTGAGTCATCATGCGTCAGGCCTAGGCCAGTGATAAATTTTACCATGCAGGCCCGGATAGTCACGTGAATGCGATCACGTCAATGAGGGTTGGTGGAAGCTGCGCCGAGGTAGGAAAATCTCGGGGAACTAAAACTGAAGCGGAAAAGTGGGATCAGACGAGACATTATAAAGTTGCATAAATGATTCATCACTGGATTCGATCAATTAGCTGAATTGAACTTTCGCGGTCAAGGTAAATAAACACCTTTTGTTTGAAAACGATCAAGACCGTGTTTTCTTCTTAGCCGGTCAGTTGGGGATCATGTGCACATCCGCCTGAGACGTCGAAGTGGCTCCGGCCATATGAAGTCTCCCCGAAAAATATTGCATGTGGTATTATATAGCCTGTCCGACGGAAGCTGTACGAATAGGAGAATTTTCATCGGGGATTGAGCACGTTGTCCATGGAAAGCAAGCTTTCGCGCTGACTAGTATCAAAAAAGCAAACAAATACGAGCATTTCAGCGGCGAAGTTTGCTTGCTTGCTGGGCTTTCTTTGGCCACATGATGCAAAACGAAATCACTAGTAGTGCGTTTCATGCAGCAAGTGCGCCCAAATGATCACTCAGAAGAGGGGGCAAGATGCATTCTTGCGGTCAGCGAAATCGCTGGTTCGGACCAGATTATTAGTCTATGCACAACTATGCGCGGATGTAGGCACGCATGCTGTGCGCAATGTTTTCAATATCGCAAATCGAAATCAGAATCTATTGAAGTATAAGGTGACCTATTCCTCTACGTGAGTGTCTGAATCCCCAGTAGTGGAATGTCCATCTACGGACTGGCAATTCACTTGCCAGCTCCATGCCTGGCATAACAGCTGAAATGTATAGCTTGTAAAAGGCTTATGAATGCGCTGGCCTGCGTAAGTGCACGCAAACGCCCATGTGACTTACTTTATTTGGTATGAATCATGAATCTCGGAAACAAACCAGAGTAAATGCACCACACGCACGTCAGTGCTTATACACATCTCCCGTGACCGCATGCAAAACTCACAACACCAACCAATTGCGGCGATAAAAAGAAAAGCGGAGTGGTGACCTCATCTAAAGACATAGATGAGACGTTTCTTTGCAGATCAGATTTTCCTTCTTTCAGTATCCGGTCGCCCCACGGCAATTTCTTAGTGTAAAGCGTTTGCAACTAGCGGTATCAAAGATTACTGATTTGGAGCTGCATATACTCGTAGATCATATACGTGGAATATTTTAAGTTTAACAGAAGCCTCAAAGCACTGGTAACTCGAATTTTTTTTTGGATGCGTGGGTGATGACCAGTCCCGCCTGCACCAGTCTTCACGCATGCGCAATGTCGAGCCTCTCGATTTTCAAATGCACCTCTGGTCGGATATACAAGAATTGTTGTCTGCATACGCCTCCACCTCGGGACTTCGGTTCGAAAAAAGGACTGCAGACATCAAATTATTTTTTAACATTTATTCCCAAGAATTAATCAAACTCAAGGTAACATTCTTCCCTTGTGGCAGCAAGGAACAGGCGTCATGATACTAAGGAAGCCAAACATTTTTTTTTCTTTCAATTGGGCATCGCGAGATATTAGCCAAGAAAAACTTTCCATGCGCGTTGAAAAGTTTTATCGGGGTGGCCAATTTTTTTTTTTACAAGATTCATCTTTTTGAAAACAATTTCCTCGAAAGTCCTCACTTTCGCATCTAAGAGAATTGAACTTCTCTTTTTGAAACTATATGCTTATCATACTGTTACATACCAGCAATTACCTATTCAAATATACGAGTGATATCTTAATGTATCATTAAAATCGGATAACAATCAAAATGTTGAGTCCATGGCGCATAAATCGATAATAACGGCACGATGATGACAAAACCCGACATTCTCTCGCGTCATTTTTTCTTAGGAGCACGACACCTCGAATTTTGTTTTTTTATTTCTTTTGTTTCAACGCTCGGCAGTGACACGCCAACAGTGTATATAGCACTATCGAGAATTGGGAAGGGGTGAGGATTTTGTACCCATTATAATAGACCGAATGTGCAGTACTAGACTTTTTAAGTATTTCAATGTTAACTGAAATGGTCACACAATCGATCTTATTGATATTCCATTTCTAGGCATGGATCGAAGTAGTATTGGACTGTGAAAGTTAAACGGTAATGGTGTTGCCCAAATTAAAAAAAACAACAATATTCTGGCCGTGAGAGAAGAGTAGACTAAAGGTACACGTGGTGCCGCATATCATTGCTAAAAACAGCACGCTCTCACCGTGACACTCTTGCATATCGCTCAAGCAGCACGGAAAGTCTCCATTCCTGCGCCTCCGAAAAGGCAGTTATGCATGTCTGCACATTGAAAACATTCGCTTGCGCGTTAAGTCCGACACATATCCTCATTCGCGCGCAGAGCTTCGTGCCAAACTCAATACAGCAGGCCGTCCTTCGACGAAATACCTCTAAGATTCTTTATGAATCTGTGAAAGCAAACGGAAGTTTTTGTAACGATTCAGTACTCCAAACTCGTATCTAAGAAAATGGTAGTTTCGTTTGCGAACCGTCCGATCAGAATAGAGGATGACGCGCCCCGTCTTTTTTGCCACTCGTTTACGTTTGGATCCTGGCTCGTGAAGGTCACACACGATTGTCTTCTCCTGCATTCATTGTGCGCAAAGCGCTTGTTTTGTCATATTGCGAGAGCGGAATCAATCCGGAAAATTGTCGAATGATTTATTTTTTGCGTATATATACGTGGTGCCGCTGATTTAGTTTCATCTTTTTTGCAAGCAATAATGCGGTTTCCACTAGTCTGGCTAAGCCTTTGCGTGCTCTTTGTCACAGCGGCAGATACAGACTTAGGTTGCTCAGCTACTACCCGAACAGGCAAAGGATTCGATGTCAATTTTTACAAGTACCCTCTCGAAGACATGGCTTACATTAGGACTGGCTTTTACCAAACGGGGTATCGACAATTCGGCTATATTGGCTCCACAAGTGGGGTCACCGCAATGAATATGGACATTTGGAACGAAGATGTTGTTGGATATGCTGAAGTTTACGGTTATCGGCTTACCTACACCAACTACTCTATGGATTTGCAGGGATGGTTTTATGCTACCGAGACCGGTCTTTATACATTCGAAATGAGCGCCGATGATGGCTCCACAATTCAATTCGGAACTGTCGATGGCTGTTGTGGAACCCCATCCCAGGTTGTTTCCCAGTTCAAGTTTGATGTGCGATATCCATTCTCATCAACCGCAAGGTTCCGTCTCGAGAAGGGGTATTATTATCCGATAAAGGTCGTCTACGTGAATTGGCGCCAACGTACCAGATTATCCTTGCTGTATACCGATCCATCCGGAAACGTTGTCACTGATTTTGCTAGTAACGTGTACCAGATTAAACAGAGTGAGAACTGTCCAACGTCTACATCAACGTGGACCGGTACTACCACTAAATTGACAACAGTGATTGGTACTGACCAAGTCCCTACACCCGTTGTGCAAGTTCCGACTGCGAAAACAACTACTTCAACCTGGACGGGCTCGTTCACAACTAGAACCACCGTTACTGGAACTGACAAGGTTGTAACTGCAATTGTGCAGGTTCCACCTGTCAAAACATCCACCTCAACTTGGACTGGTTCGTTCACTACTTTGACAACTATAACTGGGACTGACAAAATAGCAACTCCCGTTGTCAAAGTTCCTCCCGTGAAAACATCTACTTCAACTTGGACTGGCTCGTTCACTACTTTGACAACCATAACGGGGACTGACAAAATTGCAACTCCCGTTGTCAAAGTTCCTCCCGTGAAAACATCAACCTCAACTTGGACTGGTTCGTTCACTACTTTGACAACCA
>JAKTUN010000254.1:0-13640 GCA_030556725.1 Metschnikowia viticola | reverse complement strand
GAAGCTGCAAAATTCTTATGAATTTAATATACGATCAGAATAACAAAGTCAAAGCCTCTTAATTGTAAAAATGGCCGAAACAACGAAATAATGATTCAAAAAATATTCCGCTTCATGTTGACACTTTAGAAGAATCTTTGTGAGCCGACTCGTAACTTTAATATAAACTTGTGCTGTTTTTTTTTTATCTAACTCATCTTGTCAGCGATTTTTTTGTTCTTCTTTTCAACATTTAACGTATTGTAGAACACAGATTATGGATCAATATCATCCGGCTTTTTCTTGTGAACTTTAGAACGCTTCCGCCCTAAAGCTCACTCGTATATCTTTTTGTCCAAGCAGATTTTTTTTCGCGTATTTATTTCTAGCCGATTTTTTTGTTTTTTCTGGCTTTTCCCTAAAGATGAAGAATCGGCATTTTGATGAGTAACTTTTAGTAGAAAGAAATTGCTTTCTCAAAAGACATCTCAGAACAGTATTGGTGAATGATTTTCGCAGCAATTCGTCCAGACCTTTCCTTCTCAAAAGCACCCACACTCTGACAGAGTGTCTGCTTCTGGTAATATTCAGCGCGCCTCACCAGATGTGAGAAGTAAACACCAAACCATCTGAAAAATCCCCGCCTTGTTTCATATCAATGCATTGAACGGAAACTAAAAAAGGTCGGTATCCACCAACAAGCCAAAAGAATAAAACAGCCACTCAAAGGTCACGTGACTCCTTCCGAGCTTCCCGAAATTACGCAACGTTTTCAGACTTCTGAGTGGTTTTGGGTTCTCATCTGGATCAGAGCCAACTACTTGGCTCAATCTTAAAGACGCTTCTAGTAGCCCACGCTAGGACGCGTTTTAACCATCTTTTCTTTTAGTTTACCGTTCTCCTTTTTACAGTCTATTCATTCCGTTCTGTCTATTGATTCTTACGATGGATCTGGCAACAGGACAGGACGACACTACTCCATCTGAAGACGCGGATACGGTGACTAACCTGGTGCTTTTTCCCGACCTCTCGCTCTTTGAAAACGCGTCTGATGACGACTCTGAGCCTGAACAGCCGTTGCTTTCGCCATGGGCGAAAACCAAGATCGGCACATTTCAGGCCCGGCTCGAGTTGGTGCTTGAAAAACGAGAATTGCGTGGATTGGCAAAGTTTGGCATGCGCTCTGTATCTTCTGCGCTACTCATCAACATGGTCAACGAGTGTTTTGGCTTCAACGGCTGGCTGTCTCAGATCCTCGAGTGCCGCGTCGAAAGCGAGGACTTTGACACGGAAAACAGCGTGTTTTCAATGGCCCAGGTCGCCATAGTTAGGATCGTGCTTAACGATGGAACTGAGGTCGAGGCCACCGGCCATGGAGAG
The DNA here is from genome assembly GCA_030556725.1 of Metschnikowia viticola. Lineage (NCBI taxonomy): Eukaryota > Fungi > Ascomycota > Pichiomycetes > Serinales > Metschnikowiaceae > Metschnikowia > Metschnikowia viticola. Next base: position 12,281 of record JAKTUN010000254.1, on the reverse strand, counting down.
GCCCGCGGACTACCCTCCAAGCATCTGTGTCTTGGAACCAGCCGGAAAATGGCATGTACGGACGGACTCCGCAATGCGTTTTTGAAGTTTCCGGAATTGCTTCGTCGTGAACGATCCATCAAGATCGAGCCCGACATGAGCGAAATTCCCTGAGGTTTCTGGACTTGTTAAAGAGACCGCTGTTTGAGATGTGGGGAAAATATTATTCGACTCGTCTGAGATGACGTCGGATGATGTCAGTGTGTTTCCTATACCCTCGTTAATCTGTCCCTATATCTTCTTGAGCTCACCTCATCAGCCTCTCAGTAATCTAACATCTCCAACTTCGGGAAATCGCGGATCTTTGGGGCTGGGATCTCTTCGATGAGATACACCTCGCCGTTATCGTCGATTCTTTCGCGATCCTTTTCGCTCATATTGTGGATTTCCTCGATGTGCTCTTTCAAAAAGCTTGTGAGGCTGCGCCAGTTGTTCTGGATCTGGTACGCCTGCTGCATCTTGCGTCTTCTCGACAAACCTTCAATCAAACGAAGAGCATCTGCCTCCGTCTGGTCAAGCCTCTCCACCAACCGTCCCACGGACTTGATGAGGTACTCTTCTTCATAAATTGTACCCTTGCGACCCTTCGCACGCTTTCTCTCCTCGCGCTTTCTATTCTTCGATGTTTTTCTAGAAGCACCTGTTTTCGCCGTGCCCGAGGTCTTGCCCGTGTACTTGGTGAAGAACGACGGCGTGGTCGAGGTCTCGGACGCAGCGATAGACACGTTGTCGGGGGTGTCCAAGTCGTCGTTGGGGATCCCGTAGAACGCATATGGATCTTCCTCCTTTTTCTGGCGCAATTCTCTCAATCTCTTCAATTGAGAGTGTGCCTGGCTTGTGCAGTCCGCAACAAGCTCGGCAATGACCCCAAAGCCTTCATCGAGCTGTGCATCAACCACAGAATCGATGAGTTCTAACTGGCTCTTTTCAACCGCCAAAAATATGGCACTGTCGTACTGGTAGCTCTTACAATGAAGTCTCACTGCCTCCTCGACATTACCAAGAATTCTTAGCTCGATCTCGGCCGCGTCTGAATACTTGTGATCATCCACGAGCATGCTCGACAACCTTTCGGCAGTGGCCACAACAAGCTCGTGTTCGGGCAATGCCTGCGCAATAGCGAGAGCTTCCTTCCATCTCTTGCACAATACGTAGCTCTCGAGAGCCTGTTCTTGCTTGCCGAGATACTCCAAGATGATAGCAGACTCGCTGTATTTCCTTTCGTCGAAGAGGTAATCGGCATACAACGACAAAATCTGTTTGTTGCGCGCATCATCGTACTTGTAAATAGCCAATGCATCCTTATAAAGAGCATGTTTCACCACATATTCGTCAACCTCGGCCTCAGCATCCAAGCCAAGCTCGTGCAACCAACGCAATGCCTTTGTGAAGTGTTTTAAGTAGTCGTCGATCAAGAACTGGCGGCGTAACGGCGTTTGCACATGGAGATTCTGTAAGAAGGGCAAGTATTCCTTCGGGTCCTTTTGCGATTTCTGCGCAATGTTGAGAGCCATCTTGACGTCGTACAACTGCAACGCGTGATCGTAGAGCTTGTTCACGTCGGCGAGGAAGCACAAGTGCGTGATTGCTTTTTCGTGAGCGTCGTCGTCATGCAACGAGCTGATGAGCTCCAAAGCTCCGGCCAAATTAGGTGGCGCCTGGCATGCCAACGCTGTGACACGTGTCTGTAAGAACTGGGCCTCGTACTGAGGGCGAGCCAAAACGTCGAGCACAGCATTACAGATCGTGTTGATCTTGGAAGAGACCCGCACTTGTTCCTTATTTACGACCATTCTGCGGGCATTCGGAGTCTCTTTATCGATTGTCAACGCGGCCAAATTCTGTGTGGCAGACCCAACTAACGTATCCCTGTACTTTGTGGCAGTGACGTCTTCTTCGTGCAAGCACGAGACAAACAAGTCAAGGTAGTCTGAGCGGCCGATCTGCTGTACAAAAAGCTCGACGTGAGCTAGGAACAGCGATGGGTCGTAGTCATGAAGCAAGTCCAAATCAATGCGGTGGGTACGGCACGCCACAAACGCATCCCGATACTGGAGATTGGCGATGTGTTTCCGCACGCCACTGAGCACCATGATCCGCGGACAAATGGTTTCCAAGTTTCCGCGTGGAGCTTGGAGCACAACAGAGGCATTTGACGGAATACACGTGACTAGAACCGACCCTCTCTCGATTTGTCGGATCCGTTCGTCAGCACCACCTACGGCGTCCTGGGTCTGGAGAAACGAGAACGTGGCTGGGTCATGTACTGTCTTGAGATGGACAAAGCAAACCTGTGAGTGTGCGTTTGTCATGACGAGATGATCTTGCGTGACCTTGATCGACGTGACGCCAGTGGCGAGCTGGGTCTCGTTGGCATATAGCTTGCCGCTACCAGAAAGGCCGAGAGCCACTATAGCGTGTTCTTGTGAGTCAATCTGGGAATTTTGTTGATTGTTCTCGGAACCCCACGGGTCTTCGCCGAATTTGTCCTCATCCTTGGACCATTCTCTGGTCGTGAGTGCAGCGTCGTCAGAGTTTTCGTGGCCAATGATTGCAGCCTCGAAGTCGTGGCACAAAACAGGGAAATTGGCCAAATACGACACCTCCCCTGCAGCAGAAACCTGGTAGAGCAGGCCATCGATACATTCGACCACGGCACTTGAGAAATCTGACGCGGACTTGATTAACACTGCGCGTGCACCGAGGTCGGCCGAACTCAAACGGGACTCGAAGTCCAAGATAGATTCAGAGCTTGTGCCTTTGTCAGGGATCGGACCAGACTCGGAATCTGTTCTTGTCACATCCCAAAGTTCGACGCGTGACGATCCGGGCGTATCGATCAAAACCGCAACGGTACCGCAGCCAATGAAACAGACCTGTTTCACCATCTCACCGCCAGCTCGGGCAAGGCTATGTGCTGGAATAGTCGCTTGGCGTGGCGCCGTGTGCTGTTTCATCTTCGCCACAGACACAGCGCACAAATGCACATCCTGCCTGCTGGAGACCATGGCAAACACGTCGTTGGCCGCATTCACCGCCACGTCGCATAGTGGCGCAGAAAACTCGTACTCGCGGAACGCCACGGGGGGAGGGACATTGGCCACGCCGAGGGGAGTCACTTTGACGTCACAGCCATCGAGGACCACGGCCATTCCCACGTCCATTCCGGCAAGAGTAGGTCCGCACGCCGTCTTGTGGGCGAAATTGTACATCCACACGCCGGCGGCCGAGGTGCCGACCATCAACAGCAAGGGTTTTTCGGGGTGGAAGCGGATGAACAGCGTTTCGTTTTGGACTCCGCGCTGTTTCCCGTTGCACTGTTCCAACTGTTTGTTCTCCCCCTCTTCTGAGCCGTTCTCTGCCAGTTCTGTCCCTTTCTCTCCCTTTTCTGCCCCGTTCTCTGCCAGTTCTACCCCTTTCTCTCCAGCTTCCACCCCTTCTTCTGTCACGTAGAGCTCCTGTTTGAGGTACCAGTGGTAGTTCTTGGTGGTCCAGATCTGGACGCGGTCACGGAGCTGGAGCGCCAACGTGTCGCTGTTGCATGACCACTCGATGGCCCGCACGTCCTCGGAAGAAGGATCGAGCCTCGTGGCAAAGGCCCCGTGTGGCAACCCATTGCGCTCAAAAAACAGCACCTGCAACGTTGCTTCGCCGTCCTCGTCCACGGTCCGCTGCGTTTGCGCTATAAGCAGCCCCAGCGGCCGCCACGACACGTTGTGTTCCAACCCGTCTGCAGGCTGTGACACCGAGTCCAACTCGGCCTCTCGGCTGAAGACCCGGACCACGCGCCGGGGCACGTGCTCGCCCGTGGCCTCGAGCTCCGCGTTCTCCAAGGTCAGCACGGCGAAAAACTCGCCGTCGCCGCGCCAGCTGATGCGCGCCGAGCCCGGGTCAAAGGATGATGCAGTGCCCCTTTGAACGGGCGCCACGGTCGGGTCCCGCAACTCTGCGTCTTCTTTCAAGTCAAACGCGCCGGCATGGCGGATCGCGTGGCGCGTGGCTTCGCGCTCGCGCTCTAGCGCCCGGGCGCCTTTACCCCTGAATTGGGTCTCGGCGGTTCCCCAGCCGACTGAAACGTGCTTGGCGTCGGCTACAAGGATGTCCTGCGGGTCGAGGGGGCGCTCGGCGATGGGCTCGAGCTGGCGGGAGAGCACCACGACGTTTTGGTCGGCGGTTACGAGCGCCAACAGCTCCTCGTCAGGGGCCCATTTGGCCGCGCTGATCCCGGCGTCTATCAGGCCCACAAGCTCGATGGCGGCTGCGGGGAAGTCTACGTTTGTGGCGCCAGAAGCGGCATTATACAGTCCCTCCTCTAATCCGGGCACCCCGTGGCCGTCAGGGGCATCGTAGAGCCCGTACTGGGCGGTAATAAGGTCGCCGTTTGCAAACACAAAGACCAAGAGCGTGGCGTCGACAAAGTGGCCGAAACTCAAGAGCGGCGCCGCTGGGCCGGCAAACAGCGCCAAGACCTGCACCCGCCCGTCTTTCATGTACTGCTGGACCTCGATTTCGGAGGATCCAGGCGCCCTAAGACAGATTGTCACTGTATCTGAAATGGTGTCGAAGACCGCGTCCACGGGCACGAGGTCGGGGCACGTGCGCGGCTCCGGCACAATCTCGCCTTTATTCAAGAGCACGAGATTCCTCATGATGCGTCAGGTCTTGATTTTGTGGTGTGTGGTGGTGTGTTTTATGTACAAGTAAAGTAGTTGGTGGATGGTTTATGGCACTTGGGATGATGCGCATCTCGATGTAGTGAGGCGGTACTGCAGGCGGCGCCCTCGCGGGCCAACGAAGTACAGGGAGACTGGAAAAAAGATGATGGGAAAGAAAGATGGGAAAAAAGATGGGAAAGAAAGATGGGAAAGAACAAGAACACAGATTTAATGGGCTAGTTTCAAGGGCCCAGTTTGTGTAGAAATGAAGTCTTATTCTTAGTTTTAGATAATTGTAATGAATAAATTTTCTGGCCAGATATCAGTCATTTTTTGGCGGTGCAATGTGGACTTTTTAGTCTAGATATTCTTCCTACGCTCGCTTCTTCTCACTGGCGCTGCCACTGCTTCAGCCCTGGTGCCAACTGCTTGGAGCGCTCCCACAATTTGTGGGTCTCCTCAATGTTTCAATCAAATTTGGAAAAATAGCCAAAAACCTACAGAAAAAAAACTTGGAGTAACAATCGTGGAATCAAAAATTTCACCAAATATATATTTTGTCTTTTTTCACTCTTTACCGTAAGAGTTCGCGGGTTTGCAAGGATGTAAATTATAAGAATGGAACTTGCGCCATTGCTGGCCCCAGCAATAAAGGTTAATTAAGCATCAGGCAGAAGGGAAGACATTAATAGAGCTATGCTATATTAGGAAAACAAACCAACTCTGAAGACACTTGCGCTCTTTTTCTTTTTGTAAAAACAATAGCAATCTGTTGAATAATGATTTCAAAGTCCGTTTCACATCTGCTTTGAAAAGAGTCATATTCCGTATTTCTTAGAAAGTATTCCTTACTAGCTATAACTTACCTGAAAAAGCGAGGCCTTATCTTACCACCCATCAGTTGCGCCCATCACCGCCACTTTCCGGTCGATGCGCGCTTTGCTCCTTGGGAAAAAAGAGCGAAAAAACGGGAAGACTCGAAAGAGAATAGGGAGAAAAAAGAGAATAAAGGGACAGAATAATTGAATTAAAGCACAATTAGTATTGCTTCCTTAGCACTTTCCCTGAATTGCAATTTACTGCTCTCACGCCGTTATATAATCGCAAATGCCCCTTTTCTGTCCTCGCTCCCAATCCCTCAATCCAAATGGCAGCCATCTTATATTGACCCTGCATATAAGTCCCGTGCCCACTGGCGACTCCGAGCCTATCTTTAATACCTCTAACTGGTCACCTATATTCATAGAATTCTCACTTCAAGCCCCAGCAATCTTCCCAAACCCATCATGTCGGAGAAGTACGAGGCCGTTTTCCGTATGTTTGCTCACTGAAAAAACGTTCTATCTGGTTTTTTGGCCATTTTCACCCATGCAATCCCCCAAAAAGCGACCCCTCATTCCAATCATCTACTAACAGTTGCTAGGCTCAGCGGAAATGTCCTTGATTCAGCTCTACGTGCCCGCAGAGACATCTAGAGACGTAATCCATAAAGTGGGCAAGCTCAACTTGATCCAGTTTCGCGACTTGAACAAAAACGTCAGCGAATTCCAGCGCAGTTTCGTCGAGGAATTGCGCAAACTCGACGAAATCGAGCGCCAGTACGCTTTCTTCAAAGCAGAGCTCGACAAAAAGGGAATCGACACCAAGGTGTACCCCTACGATGACGACGTCGTGTACCCACAGGCGGAAATCGACGAGTTTGCTCAGAACGCGTCTCTCTTAGAGGCCCGTACGCTGGATCTTTCGGCCTCTGCAGAGTCCTTATACGACAAACAAAAGGACTTGAAACAGCTCAAGCTGACCGTCCAAGCGGTGGAAAACTTTTTCCAGGCGAACGCCGGGCCCGCGGGTCTGCAGGACGAGGACGAGCCGCTTGCGCAGCTCGAAACTGGCGGCGTTCCAGAGTTCCAGACCAAATTCATCTGTGGCGTCATAGACCGCCAGAAAGTCGGGCCTTTGCAGCAGATCTTGTGGCGCATCTTGCGCGGTAACTTGTACTACTACACCGAGGAGTTGGCCGAGCCGGTCTTCGACGCCAAGAGCAACACGCACGTGGCGAAAAACGCGTTTATCATTTTCTCGCACGGCTCGATGATCCACCAGAGAATCCGCAAGATCGCCCAGTCGTTGGAGGCGGACTTGTACGACGTCGACACCTCTGCCAGCCGGAGAGCCGAGCAGTTGAAATCCGTCGACGCGAAGTTGGCCGACTTGGCCACTGTTGTAAGCCAAACCGAGCGTGCCTTGAACTCTGAGTTGGTGGCCATTTCCCGGGACTTGGGCAGGTGGTGGCAGGTGATTGCGCGCGAGAAGGCGGTGTACAAAACCATGAACTTGTGCGACTACGACAACTCCCGGAGATCTTTGATTGGAGAAGGCTGGGTTCCAAGCGACGAGATCGAGGCCTTGACTGCCGCCGTGGTCTCTACCGGCGGCTCTGTGCCCACCATTGTGAATGTCTTGGAAACGACCAAGACCCCGCCCACGTTCCACCGCACCAACAAGTTTACCGCTGGATTCCAGAGCATTTGTGACACCTACGGAATCGCCAGCTACCGCGAGGTGAACCCGGGCTTGGCCACGATCGTCACGTTTCCGTTTTTGTTTGCGGTGATGTTTGGAGACTTGGGCCACGGGCTCATTTTGTTCATGGCCGCCGCGGTCATGGTGTACTACGAGAAGTCCATCTTGGCCATGAAACGAGACGAGATCTTCGACATGGCGTTTTCGGGCAGGTACATTTTGTTGCTCATGGGCATTTTCTCGATGTACACGGGGTTCCTTTACAACGACTTGTTCTCGAAATCCATGGACTTTTTCCCCTCGGGCTGGAAATGGCCAGAGAACTTCAAGGTGGGTGAAACCATACATGCCACACAAGTGGGCGTCTACGCCATTGGCTTGGATCCCGCCTGGCACGGGTCCGAAAACGCGTTGTTGTTTTCCAACTCCTACAAGATGAAGTTGTCCGTGTTGATGGGCTACATGCACATGACATACTCGTACTTCTTCTCGTTGGTCAACGCGCTTTACTTCAAGAGCGGCATCGACATTGTCGGCAACTTCATCCCTGGCTTGTTGTTCATGCAGGGCATTTTCGGGTACTTGTCTCTTTGTATCGTCTACAAATGGACCGTGAACTGGTTTGCCATCCAGAAACAGCCTCCTGGGTTGTTGAACATGTTGATCACAATGTTCTTGTCTCCCGGCACGGTGGTCGAGCCGTTGTATGAGGGCCAGGCATCTGTGCAGTTGGCGCTTTTGGCCATTGCGTTGGTATGTATTCCTTGGTTGGTGTTTGTGAAGCCCCTTTATTTGAAGCGTCAAATGGATAAAGAGGCGAAGCAACATCAGTACCAGGCGCTTGGGAACGAGGAGTCTGGCGACGACCAGGCTCATGGCGAGAGCCATGGCGATGACGACGAAGAGGAGCACGAGGCACACAACTTCGGGGACATCATGATCCACCAGGTCATCCATACCATTGAATTCTGCTTGAACTGTGTGTCGCACACGGCATCGTACTTGAGATTGTGGGCTTTGTCGTTGGCCCACGCACAGTTGTCGACGGTTTTGTGGACCATGACCATCAACAATGCATTTGGCATGACTGGCGCCGTGGGCGTGATCATGACCGTGTTTCTTTTTGCCATGTGGTTGGTGTTGACCGTCGTGATCTTGGTCGTCATGGAGGGCACGTCTGCAATGTTGCACTCGTTGAGATTGCACTGGGTCGAGTCGATGTCCAAGTTCTTTGAGGGTGAGGGAACCTTGTATGAGCCTTTTGGGTTCCACAACCTCTTGAGTGACGTTTTCTAAGGCCAGTCCATCAGGGCCGTGAAACCCAGAACAGGATCGAGAAATCTTTTCATCTAATGGTGTGTTGTGCCCTGAGAAAGCTTTTGTGAGCTTTTACAAAAAGTATAGAATCCTAAAAATTGCAAAAACAGTTGTTTACTTTCATCTGGATGGACATGATCTGCTATGGTCTACGGCAAAGCGCACATAAGAAGTCTCTTAAAGCTGGAGCGCGAGCTGATCGTTATTTCATTTGTTTTCTGACAACATAGTAATTCTTCAAGAGTCAAAAGAGTAAAAAAAAAATCATAGATAATGTATTTGTTTATTCAAGAAAATTCATCTTTCACATCCGGCTTCAAATTCGACGTGATCGGAAGCTTGCATTCTCGGGATGGTCACGTGCCCCGCCTTGTCTCAAAATGGCAATCTAGGCGGTCCTTGAAAGTCACCACGAGCTCCGAAATTGAGCCGAGAAAGGGCTCTGCACTAATTGAAAAAATCAGAAAATATCTCTGATAATCTTCAAATATCTCATTACATCCCTTTTTTCGGAGTTTTCGTTGCCCTTTGAAAACCCGTCTTTGTCTTATATGCAGTACTGTACCCACTGATGAAGCGCATCGGCCTCATCGCATCCAAAGGTCAAAAATAACGCTTCTTGAGACCACTCTAAAACAGACGAAACACCAAAACTTCCTCTGTTTTTCTGTCCCGGCCGCTCAATTAGTGTCCTGTGAATCCCAAAACGCCTGTCACGTGACCCCACGAGCCCGATGTCTCTTCCCTTGGCCGTGGTCCTTGACCAGCTCAAAACGACCCCAGAGTCAATAATCCCCATTCTTTCGGCGCTCCACGAAGCCAGATCGACCTTTTCTGGCGTCTCGAAAGTCGATCTCAAGCACTTGGCCAGCCGCACGCTCAACTTCTGCCGCTCCAACGACACCTACACGGTGTGGTGCGGCGTCAACATCGTCCATGTCTTGGCCGACAGTTCGGAGCTTGTCGGCTCAGAAGGACTGGCGTTTTTCGCCCAGATCTTGAAGGTACTTGGCTCTGCGCACGCGCAGAACGGCGCCGTGCTCGAAAGCGCCATCCAGTGTTTGTGCCGGCTCTGCGACAACATCCGGGGCAAGCCCACGCTCACGCGCGAGATCTTGACTCCAAATCTCGGCAGTATCTTTGCTGTGCTCTTGGAAAAGTTGTCTGTATGCCCCACGCTCGTCTTGCTGTCGTTGCAGAAGCTAGTCCAGGAACACCCGACCACGTCGCGGCCATATGCGAACAAACTCAAGACGCAGCTCTTGAGAATGGTCATGGAACCGCACTTCTTGAATTACCCGCTGTCGCTCCGCACCCAGGTGTGTCTGGCGCTAGCGTGCTTGCCGGTGATCGAGAAGGACGCCCCTGAGGACCACTGGCTCCGGGACGTGCATGCGCTTGCCGCGGAGATCACCTCTACTGTTGACATATACAGCAGCTTTCTCAATGTCCAGGAGGACCAGGAGACCAGTGCGCTCTTCAAGGCGCTTGGTGCGGCCGCGGCCGAGGGCCTCTTCCCGCTGCTCAGCATCGACATCAACCACCCGGACACGATTTTCGCCATTCTGCAGCGTGTGCAGGTGCTCTTTGAGCTTTTGCAAGGGTACTTGCTTTCAGGCACGAGGTTCTCCGTCTGTGTGCCCTTGGGGAAGGTGCTCGGCGTGGCCGACCTTGTTTGCTCGCTCAACACGCGGTTTGTGCCGTTCAAGCGCGAAATCCGCGACGCCGAGGTCAAGCAGTACATAGAGCTCTCGTTGACCAGGTGCCACGTGGCTGCATTGGCTCTTTTGCGGCAACTACCCGCCCAGTTCTCGGCGCTGCTTGTGCCGCACGTGACCTCTGTGCTTGCCACGTTGGAGCTGTTGGTCTTCCTCCAGCACAAGCGCTTGGACCACGCCAAGGTGCTAGCTCATGAGCACATGATGTGCGAGATTGTGGCGTGCGCCACAAAGTACCTTGGGCTCCAGGGCTTTTTCAGCGACCACTCGCTGGTCTCGCGCGTGCTTGAAGCGGCGATTTTCTTGGTCCAGCCGCGTGTGGCGGCCTCGGCGGCCGTCGACGAGGCGAGCAAAGTCAAGCTCTCGCAGCAGTCGAAATCTGCCCGCAAACGCACCAAGAGAAACGCCGCCGTGCCGTTATCGGACCTCATTTCGCACGAGCACCTTTTCCGGAGCTCCGTGCCGGCGCACACGAGGAAAACCGTGCTTGTATTCTTTGCCTGTGTGATCAGACGCGTGCCCATATCCTCCACGCACTATAACAAGATCCTCAAACACGTGATAATTGAGGCTGTCAAGCAGGCCGACACATCCAAGCATAACCATGTTTCTCCTGAACTTGAGGAGATCCTTGTTGCCGCCCTGTTGCACCCGGCCCCGGAGTCTGCCTCCATATTCCCCATTGCACATGCAATTTTGCCTAACTCCGATACGCTCGGTGTGTTGAGCTCGCCCAGATTGCCGCCTTTGTCCGTGCTTATCAAGAATATGGCAAGTGCCGAGGATGAAGACGACGACGAAGACGAAGACGACGAAAGGCAAGTCGGACAGTTCCAGGGACAAGTCGAGCTGCAACCTCTAGCCAAGAAGTTGAAAACAGGCTCTGCAGCTAGCGAGGAAGAAGAAAACGGTCATTTCAACGTGACGAAGAAGCCAGCTACCGAAGTCGAAGAAAGAGATATTTTCAAAACGAAGCCTACACAAGTCTTTGAAAAGAATACACAGATAGTCTTAGAGCCCGAGATGAATGCTCATGAGTCAAATGAAGGTGCGGTGGTTGAAACAGTCCCCATCGAGACCGTTTCTGAAACAAAGGAGATCGCCGAAGAGGAAATGGATTCAGATAGTGGGTCTGAGATCGAGATCCCTGATTTGGATCTTGAGGACGACTCGGATGAAGAGAAATAGTTTTTAGAGTCGCGACTATGTCAAATACAATAGGTTATTAGAATTGATAGCTCAATGCATATGCTTCTGTGCTCTTGAATACTAAATGATAGATGCTTGGCATTGGGGCAAAGGAAAAAGATATCTTAATTTACGTCGAACTTCTTAACAAACAATCCGAAAAAAAAATTGATTCCATCGAGGATCGAACTCGAGACCTCTCGCGTGTGAGGCGAATGTCATAACCATCTAGACCATGGAACCTTTTGTGGTTTTTGGAAGCGTGTAGATTAATATATAAAATAGCTGTCATTTTGTAAGTTCCACAGAATGGCGCTAATAATGCTTTTTTGAAGCGTTCTAGTGAATCTGAAGCTATGAAAGTTTTTTGAAAATATTCCTATCGTTTCTAATTTGTCCGTGAAGGTATTGCGGCTCAGACAAAAAACAATCGCCAACCACAAACCTTTACAGCCGCGGTTCGAGCCTGCGATCAACAAATAGGGTTTCTACGTATCTGAGGTGCTTTTGCTGTGAGACAGCGTGAGATCTCTCCCGCCCAGGCGAAGATTAAGGTATCTGAAGTGTGTATTAAGGTTTCCTATAGTTATATATATTTTCCGTCACTGGTTTACCAGGGACATCCTTTAGTACACATGAATGAAAGAAAAACAGAATTAGAGACTTTTAGTTTAGACTCTTTCTCGCCGACGAGAAGAGCCAGGGGGAGTGGTCCTCCAAGATCTTCTGGCTCGTGAATTAAAACGAGCGTTGGCGCGAAGTAAAGCATTGACCAGTTGACACTACCATACACAGCGGCTAGTGTAAGGAGGAAGGTTTAGGGCCCGGGAGGGCTGGGGAC
>JAKTUN010000253.1:0-16427 GCA_030556725.1 Metschnikowia viticola | reverse complement strand
CTGCCTCGATAGAGGTTTCCGGCCGAGGCTTTGCGCGCAGAGTCCACATTCCGGGCCAGCGGTTCGGACATGGCTTCCGGGCCGAAGCACGTGACCTCACACGCGTTCAATAATAGCTTGTAAAAAGCGAGCACGTGTGAATGGCAACGAGCAAAAAAGGGAGACTGAGAGTAACTGACTTTGCAAAAAAAAAAAACGAGACTGAGAATAACTGACATTAAAAAAAAAAATTGCTTCCCGCCAAACTCCGCAATGCTTGGAGATCTTAAGAACAGAAGTAGTCATCATCAAGCTGATGAAAAATTAATCGTTTGCATGCTGTGTCACCAGGTTTGGTGTGCTAGACTTCGAGCTGCTACAGTTAGTTCTGTTTATAGCGCGGATTATAGGTTCGCTTTCGAAAATCGAGTTTAAACCAGGGAACAGGGCAAGACCATATATGTGCAGGACAGTGTAATTTATATGCAAGATACCGGCGAACTTTTTGACATTCTTGCCCTTGTTTGAAAACCGCAGTTTTTATACACTGCTAACTTTAACCAGAAGAGTGTCGATGCTTGTATGTGATTTCAGTCCTTGCATCTTCAAGGCTTCAACACTTATTTCGTAACGCATTCTAGGACGCTTCGCTCTCTTTTGATCGTGAGTCTCATGCTGTTTTATGAACCCAATTACCCAGTCAATATGAGGACTTAATTAAGAAAGTCTTATTCATCTTCACTGACACTATCTGCTCTTATCTCTTCAATTTCTGTTCTCTGCCTTGCTTGATCACTCGGCTGCGATCCAGTTTGTGCTGACTCAGACTCCGCTTTATCGGAAACCTCATCCTCGATCTCTGCTAAATACTCAGCAAGGGTCTTTGGTAATGAGATCGTAGGGTCTTTGGTAATGAGATCGTCCTCATCATTGTCTTCCGAACCCTCAATCTCGAAGAGATCACTATTTGACAGCACGCCAACTTCTTGGGAACTAGCATTATGAGTGCTATCCGAGTCTCTCAAAGTATCATCGCCCTTCGATTTTTGCAAGTTGTCCGTCACATTTGCGTCGAGATTAATAAAGCCTATGTAACACCATCAGTTGCCTATAAATTGCTGCGAAATTCGAGATCCAAGTTGCCGAGTCGTGAACTCAGAATTGTCGTGAGAATATAGCTTCTAAGTTTTGACCGGGGACAAAGGCCAATTGCCGCTCTGTCCTTTTCAATAAAGCTCTCCTATGGATGGCTCGTCTCATTTGCTTCATGGAATCGAGATAAAATTTGCAAAATAAAGAAAGAGTTTTGTATCCATGGCCACCCGCACACGTTTTATAGCGTCAAGTTGCACGCCAAGGGTCGAATCGACTCCATATTTGGGCAATGACAAGAGATCATCGTGTCATCTTATCGCTCAATTCACTTTGCTTTAATATACCATTGATTTAGACCTAGTTTTAGCCAATTTAGCCATAATTTGAACCAAAGTAGCCCTCGATTATAAGGGTTCTGACTCCCTGGTTTTGGGCAAAATTTACTAATCGACACGAGGATTCAAGATCCTCGTTTTAATGTATGGTGAAAGAAGTTTTATTCGTACCCTCACATCGAATCTTAAACGAGATCGAGGGAATTCGCACTTCCATTGCACGTTATAAACAGGGCAATCTGTGTGTTCCTTTTGTCTTATTTTCTTGTTCTATCACAGTCGAGGTCCTCAGGTTTATCAGTGCGCGCTCGGGTAGCAAATTAAAGCCAACCCAAGCAAGGATAAAAGTGTCTTTTATTGAAGGTCAAGTAAAAGTCTGTGTTTTTTTTTTGACTTTCAAAATTACAAATTTATTCCTGAGGCGTTCCAAAAAAGACAAAATTTATGCACTCAATATCAAACTTTTGCCTGGAAGTCGGGTAGAAACATGTCGAATTAGATACCCTCACTTCAAATACTGAAGCTTGGCTCCATGACCTCTCTATTCACTTGTGAGAAGGACCACGGAAAACCCGCACCTTCTGCGATGCGCTCTGGCTTAAGTGCACGACCAAAGCATCAGGTATAGACTATATTAATAACCAAACCCACATATACACCATAATTCCACCCGATGTTTTGTGGAAGAGTCGCTCGCTCGCGGGCTCTATGGCACTATCACCTGCCAAGGCCCTCGGCGATATATACAGCGCGTTTTATCTCCGTCCAAAGCAGACTTTTAGCTGCGAAATCGGACCTTTTCACGCTAGATTTGGACTTCGATACAGAAGACCATCCGAAGGGACCGTCTGATGGAAAAACCTCAGAGTATTCCGCTCAAAAAGCAAAGGACAATTTGGAAGATCGTCGCGATCTTAAATCCACCGATTCTATCAAAAGCCATGGCGAAAAAATAGACAGCACTTTTAATTTCTCCGGTATTTCACACTCGGAAGCAAATGAACTGGCTCAGCTCGACGATATTCTCGCAGATTTTGTCTTTGAAGACCCATCAGAACAAAAGCAAGGCACTTCCGAGATCGATGCGCTTTTCAGCGATCTTTTTGCCGATAGCACAGCGGCCACGCCGTCCAAAGACTTCCTGTTTGAAGAAGACTTGGGACAGTTCGACCCAGATTCTTTCGACACGCCGGAAAGTGCTCGGGAACCCAAAAACTACAACAAAGCGAGCCGAGTCATTGCAGACGAGAAAGAGTTGTTTGAGAAAATCTTCGCCACGTACTCGCAAACAGAGGATTCAAGCGCGTCATCAGATAAGATGCAAAGCCTGATGCTTTCAAGCCTTCAAGGCTCGATTTTCGCCGCAGACAAGCCAATGGAGACTGCACCCATCGGCTCAGTCACAGAAACATTATCCGAGCGCGAGAGTACGGTCATAGAGCGCAAAACCATCGAGGCACTTGCGCAAACACTGGAATTTATCAAGGACCTTCCAACCCGTGAAGCTGTGGTTGATTTTGCACGCAAGATCTTGAAAGCTTGCTCAGAAGAAGCCTCAAACAAGCAAAGTTTTTATCTCCACAAGCTCAAGGGCGAGTCCAGCAAGTCGTTTCTCACTAGACATACGAGACTATGTCGCAAAACAAGACTTCAAAGTGAAGAGCAGCCGGAGAACCCACGCCTCACAGTGTTCACAATGCCGGTGATTTTCAATCGCGTGATCCAGGTGTTGACCACCAAATTTTACGATGGGTCGTTGGCACTCAGCCTTTTCAACCTGGTGAAAGAAGATCTCAATTTATACACTATAGTGTGCAACCAACGCACCTATAACGAAATTCTTAAGGTGCACTGGGTGTTTTTCGGGAAGCGGTCGTTGTGTGAAATCGAGCTCATTGTTGTGGAGATGATGAACAATGGGTTCGTGGGAGATAAGCACACTTTCGCCATTTTGAAGGAGATGTTATCGACCTACTATGCGATGAAAGCGGGGCAGTCCAAGTACAACCCTGGTGGCTTGCCCATATGGCTGAAAGAAGACGAAAAGCGGGCCAGAAACCTATCTTCTAAACTTAGAACTTTGGGCAGACAGTTGCAGAGAGAAAGGTTTTTCAATGCTTCTACAAGAGATAGAAGCAGTGGAAAAAAGAGAATCGAGGCTGATGTTTAATTAACGAGGAGTGCGAGAAGCTTGTAAATAAAAGGTATACTCTCATAGAATAATGACAATTCGTCCAGAGCGGGTAAAGCTGGGTCATCGTTCCGTAGGAGATAGAAGGAGAAATTGAGTTTGAGTTGAGAAAATTGAAATAAGATTGAGGATTCTCTCCGACATCAAGAAAAACTTTCTTCCAATTTTTATCAAGGGCTTTTCTGCTCCAGCAAGACTAGTAGCATATAATAAGGCAAATTTGTGACCTCCATTTGACAATACTAGGCTCTCCGAATCTATTCAAGTGTGATTTGGCTGTCGAAGAAGCTTTTGAGGTTTTTACTTCTTGCAAAAAAAAGTAACGAGAGATTTATTGTCCGCAGGCATTTCCTTCTTTTGTTGCGCCAGCTCACCTTTCGCACATTAACTTCGATTGAGTCAGAGGGCACATTCAAACGAAGCCCCAAAACCAAACCGCATTAAGTTCAAAAAACTAAACTAAAAATTTTCAAACTAGATAATTGATCTGTCATCTCTCCTTGATATCTGAATTCCACCCTTTATCTCCCCGCGTAATTTATCCACACCCTCTTAAGGTCGAGGCCCTGCGCTTTCTGTCTGTGAGATGTACGGGTGTTAATCCCCGCTCACTGGGTACCCAAGCCCCGGCGCTTAACAACGCGACTTGTTCTTTACTTATCACAAGTTTAAGCTTTAACACGGCAACTTACTCCCCAAACATTTCGTTTTCAATCTTCTATACGCTGAAATTTGTATCGAAAGCATTTTTTACTTCATTTCAGTGACCTATCAAAAAGCCGTGTGACCACGATCCATCCCCTTTTCCCACTCATAAACATTCCTACCCTGATGAGCGATTTGCAGCATTCTTTCAGCAGGTTTACGGATTCCGGATTTGGCGAGGGCACAAATACAACACCTCCAGATGCTTCTGTGCCTAGCATCAACATTGGCGGGCTGCCTGCATCGCCCGCGAGTCCCGTGAACGATATATTGGGCCGGTCAGTAGACATCAAGAAACAACTCCTGCAATCTTTCCACGGCCACTCGGCGTCTCTAGGAGGTGGCGGAGGCGGCATCTCGGGTGGTGGGGTGACCAAGCCCAAGTCCAGGCGAAGCTCTGTGTACCACGTTAAAGCCGAAGAGGGGGAAAATAGCGATAATGGCGCCGACAACGACAATCACGAGGGAAAGGAGGATCAAGGCATCGAGCGCAAGCGCCGTGACAACATCAACGAAAAAATCCAGGAGCTTCTCACACTAATCCCGAAGGAGTACTTCCAAGAGCTGGCAAAGGACATTCTTGCGGCAGCCGAAGCTGGCCTGGGCTTAAACGGGGCCTCCTCACAAAGCCAGCAGTATGAAGAGGCATTGGCCATGGCAAAATCGACAGGAACCCGCGACGGCAAGCCCAACAAAGGTCAGATTCTCACGCAGGCCGTGGAGTATATTCAGTATCTCCAGAATCTCATTGATGAGAACAACCGGAAGGAGGTGGAGTTGTTTTTGAAGATGAAGACCCTTCAAAACCAAGCCGCGCGCGAGCCAAGCGCAGCGGCAAATGTCCCCATCGCCGTGGAGCCCACAAGTGCAGAACGTGCGCTAGGCGAGATTGGTGTTGGTCCGGAGTCAGACCAGTATTTCCGCAATGTGCTACTAGAATCGCAAGGCGCCACGAGAAACGAAAGCTAAGCCGTGCGGCCCTCGTTTGTACAAGTTGTTGGCGTCAGAAGAGAAGCGGGTCAGGGCAAAGAAAGCTCGGCACCAGGGAAGGTAATGCAAAAGCTTGCGCAACCTGTTCTTTAATGTTGATCGGCAGAAATCATATTCGGGGAATATATTGGGTATGGGTTTTATGAAGCGAAGGTGCAGGTGCAATGTCTTCTTGACTATGACTGTCTATCTATGTGTGTCCCTTTCCAGAAGGCGCATTATTCAACTTCTCGAGGAACAATCCGAATTGTCTCTCAAAGAGGTGTTTTCCGTGAAAAGACTTTTCCTTATATCTATGGTGCATGACAACAAAAGCCCTTCCACAGCTTGTCATCCTATGCGCAAATTGCCGTTTGTCTACGTATGGCAACACTTTCGTCGGTGTGAAGAATGGAGATCGATACACTTTCGTGTCTCTTTTGAGTATTAATCAGACCCCAGTTAATAGAGACACGCCCGCGAGATTCGATCTTGAGCTAATTTGCTGAAAATAGTGACTGGTGTCAACGTCCATCATGGGCAATTAGGATTTTCTCGTTCGCCCCACACGCTCCCTTTCATCGGCAAACTCTTCGAGCATGTAAGCCGGTAAGTATGTCGTGCCATGCTTGAGAAATGAGTTCGGTAACGTGTTGTCCACGCCTCCAAGAGACGTGTAGCCATGGTCGTACAACTCGCAATAGTGCAAGTTGCAAGCCATGATGAAGTCCCAAATGTCACAGTAGTGCCAGTGCAATATAGGGTGGATGCGCAAAAATTTGGGCCAATTGTGATCTGTTTCCTGCTCATACAGTAGCTGGGATCCGTACGGGTCCGCGTACCTGATGCCAACCACAATTGCCTTTGTGTTGCGGTTTATTTGCGCTAAATACTGCTCGAAGCCTTCTTTCATGGAGCTGTTGATGGTCACCTGATTTAGCAGGTATTCGGCGGCCAGCAGTTCAATGAACCGCGAAAGTTCTGGGAACGGTTTTTCCGAGTTCACATATATTGAGTCGAGTTTGTAAGCGTCAGGTACCGAGACACCCAGCAAGACCTTTCGATGCACGGCGGCAAGAAGCAATGTGAGCATGACAAGGCAGTCTTTGCCACCATTATAGGAGACAGCGATCTCTTCGAGGCTAAAAATTCGTTAGTACAGCGAGATAAAAAAGGAAGCCAGGGAAATCAAGAACTCGATATTTATTGGAGAAAACTTGATGTGAATTTGCCTGAACTCGAGAGAATACAGTGTTCGGTTGGAGTGCAATATAATCACGAGCGATCAAGAGCTTCCGCATCCGAGTTTTCAAATCTGAGCCGGCAATGACATACCTGTGGGAATCTAGTGCGATTTGAAGCACTTCCAAGGACTTTTTCACTTTTTCCTTGACGACCAGACGGCGCTGGGGCCTCACTATATACGGTGGCCTCTTTGAAGCGAGATGTGAGTCGGACAACGAGTCAGTCAAGTACCCTTGTACCAAGTAATGCGCCTCTTCGCATTTTTTGAGAATCGACAGAGACAGTGAAGCTTGAGAGGTCATAATTCCAGCTTCTGTATGCGGAAATTGGCCGGCTTGGAATTTTTCGTCTACCCACTTATTGTCAAGAAGATCACGATGAAGGCCGAGGTCAATCCGGGGCGCGCCCGTTTCCGAAGCCTGGGGCGAATTGCGCACCGAGATTGCGCGTTGTATGCACGTCTGGCTATATACAATTGGCTAGCTAAGAGCGACATCACCAGGATTTATTAACGCTTCTGAGGAGTCATAAGCGGTTTTTTTCTTACGAGGAATTGACTGGTTGCGTTTAATAATGATTTGTGGTGGTCTCGATTTTATGGCTGCTCTATTGGTTAGCACTCGGCGAAGTTGTTTCCCGTGAGGAAGACTTGATTGTGATTGATGATCTCTGAAGCGTTTGAGACTTGAAACTAGATAGATTTCAAAGTGCCAACCAATTAAGGCTGAATCATTTTTCTAACCTCGTCAAAACAGGGGAGACGCTTTGACCGCTGAGTTTATCTGGGCGCTTACGTCTAATGTCCTCTTATTCAAAGATCTTTTCCTTGCAAGCCGTATTCTCTTCTAAACCTCAGATGTACTCATTGAAAAATGAAGACACCTCACGTTTCTTTGAGCAGACAAAAGTGGAGTTTGGCTTTGCTGATTCAAAAAAACATTCTCCTAGAAAATTTCAGCCAGAGTTCAAACAACTGGACCACACATTCTCTTTATTTACATTGTTTTGTGTCAAGATCAAAACAGGGTACAGCTTCTACATCATGATGTAGTCTACGATAACCGTGAATTTTGATTTCTGGCATTCACTTTCAACGAGTCAAGTTCACCCCATCGCACCTCACTTCGAGACTTGGGTCGGTCCAAGCCTCAAATATGATCAGGCAATACTTATCAGCACGAAAGACTTGCCATTTGTGTCTAAATGATGTGTAAGACCTTCAAATGAGACAAAACTTACTAAAGATTGCCAACTTCACAAGGCATGATGTTGAGTGGGAATCCTCTCACTAATTGACATGTTCACATCTTGAGTGACAAATCATGTCTCAAAAAATCAAGCTCAAATTGAATGGTTCTTATCTTGCAATAAATGCAGCGGCAGTCCAGACCACAAATTCCTTACACTAGTCCAGGAAAGTTGTCTTTACTAGCAGTTCTCTAGTCGACTTACGCTATTGATTCCAGCTCTATAAGCTCATATTCGCTTTAATTTGCAGATCTCCATGTCATGAAATCAGAATTTAATTTGATTTATAGACAAGCGGTATACCACTAACCACAGTTGTCGTCCCCATCAACTGGCCGCTTAGCATCATCTGCTTATACGAAATTCGCCAGAATCCTGAAATTGATATTTCCTTTGTCAACTATTGTTTTCCCTCTTTGAACAATACCTGAAGGAAAAACTCTCTTGAGTCTGAATCCCAATACCACCAATAATTCTCCAGCAATTCATCTCCTGGCGGCGTTTCAAGCTGCCTATTTCCCGGGAAACACACCGCCACATTTTCGTAGGGCTCTGCTGAAATGACCAAATATTGCCATTTGCTCGGGTCCACGTCCTCATCTTCTTCATAGTCGGATTTCTGTTTCAGAAGAAATTGTTTGCCGCTGGCCTGGTTCTTCAGCGACATTTCGTAGTATGACATGAATCGGAAGCATGGCTCTTTGACCAGGATCTTGGGAAACTGTGCCTGCACGAGCATACCCATTTGAAGCAGCTGCGGCAGTCGAATTTTCGTGATTTTGAGAGTCGGGCGCCCGATTTTTTTCCAGTAGTGTTTCTCGACATTGGTCATTGAAACGCCCGTGTTTTGATCGGGGACTTTATTATACTTTTCATCTAAGACACGGCGTCTTTCGAGATTGAGGCCGTGCTTTTTCCCGCCAAGATGCGAGATGTACGACGCTTCATTTGTGTGAGTCGTGAGACAGAGCCGGCACTCTAGCAATCCCAAGTGATTTCGAAAAACATAGGGGTCTCGGTCTAGATCTAGCACTTGGGTCGTTAGAAGCTCTTTGATGCGCCTCTTGGTATGTACATTGCTCTCGTGCTTGTCGGCCAAAGCACCGGCACCTTTCTTTGAGTTCACACGATCGGAATAATCCATTTAAGGGGGTTTTATGGAGATGCAAGGGTAGATACGAAGCTCTTGAACTATTTCAAGGTTTGTGATGGGGAGTCAAGTAAGCCGTTCGTGACACTAGTATAGATGGCCTGCAACGATAAAGAAAGACACAGATGAGATTGCTGAAGCTGTACCAGTTCTAACGACGTGAAGTTTAATTTGGGACACAGAATCTGTCGACTCAAAATGGGTTCTGAAAGTAGAGAATTGAATCTTTAGTGAACGAAAAGCGCGCAGCTCATGTTAGAGTGCGGGGGCTCATAACCATCGACAGAGAAGAAGAGTGAAGTGAAAGCATTCAATTCCGGCGGCAAAAGCAACTTAGAACTTTATTATCAGTCTAATATATGTTTTCACGAAGATGTTTTCCTCGATAGATTTGACTTTCTTTTTAATCTCGACCAGCAAAGTCAAGCCTCAATGAATTATACTCCATTTATCTGAAGGCAAACAGCAAAATCCAGCTGGAACACTCTCAACTTTTGATTTTGGCTGGAGAAGAGAAACTTCAGTTGAAATTCGAGTATCGAAATCTGAATATAAAGCAAAATAGTTTGATCTCGCATAAGCCAGTCTCACACTCCTCAATTGTGATGCATGAATATCACTGCAAACTTTGCGAGTCTTTCGATCCTCACTTGATGTATTCATGTGAAACAGATTCGTCTGATTGTGGAGCGTTCTAGCCAATAATATTCAGTGTCAAGACCTCGTGCATGATTTCTATAAATTCTTGCTCTCGGCATCCGCAAAGGGGTCATTTTGTGAGTATCTTCATCCACGCAATTTTAATCATTATGAATATCATTTCTTTCATGGCCCTTTTCATCGCTGCAAAGGCAGTCAGGCCATTCAAGAGCCCGAAGCTCTGTGAGTATTCCGAAACATCTCATGAATTAGAAAAATCGTATGGAGCTAATTGTGATTGTTGGCTCGATGAGGTGTTTTGCAAGCCTTTCACTCCGGTGGATTGGACGGTTAAGGGAGAAAACGGACAGTTGGTAGTGGAGATACCCGAGCAAGAATGGTGGGAAGTGCACACTAGATGTCGAGAGACCAGCAAGGATTGAAATGGGTATGCCAGAGGCGTGAATTGTCGGTCCGATATTTATTTTTGATTGGGAAAATTCAAGCAAACTCGAGACCAGTGGTCAAATGACAGACTAAAGATGTTCGGTGATTGTCAAATTAATTCCCCTTTGAAACCAGCCCGGAAATTTGGCTTTCAAAAATGCTAACGCCCGCGGTTTCATAGTCTTTGCAATACAAAAGAGATGTATTCACCGCCTTCGTAATCCGTAGTTTCAAGCTATTGTGGATCATGAGAAGGTCACAAATCTAAAAACAACCCTTATCCAAGATATTGAATCATGCCAAAAGACTCATATATATAAATAAATAGAGCGAAACTTTCTCAAGCTTTGCTTCGTCGCTTAGCTATCAGAACTAGCTCAGACAGAAAGAATCATGTTACGTGGGCCTGCGATATTTTTGTTGTTTACCATATCCGCCGCCTTCAGGCCCCCTTGGACTGAACTAAAACACCTCATTGCTGGAAGCCGTGTTTCTAGTCATGAACCGAGAAAAGCCCATCATCAGCACTTGTTCTCGAGCGGAGTGCCGGACTTTGAGTCGCACGATAGGTACTCTGATTTTCAAAAGGACCTGACATCTGGAAAATGGAGGTGAAATGACAATATGACCTGGGAATCCATCGGAGGGGTATAATCACATGTCAGATGGCAGATCCGCTCTTGAGTATTGGAAGCGTCTCGTTTTCATGCCCGAGAGTGTTAGCCTCTTTTTTTTGGGGGTTCTGAATCTAGACTATTAAAGATCTTTGTATTTTCAATACATGTAATCAATAAGAAAAAGCTCAATTTGCAGCTAAATACCGAATTGCGATCACATGAGCTCTAATGCTCAACACTATTGGTTTATACCCTTGTCTATGATCAAGTGGTTGCGTTGACTTTTTCCCTTCGGATTGACAGCTTCAAAATACACTCGAGAGTCTAAAAACAAAACCCGCCTCATAGGTTTGGATCTGTTTGTTTTTGAATATTGATAGTCTTTACGGCAGAGAAAGTATTGTCTACGAATCCCTGCGATATCTCCCCAATCTGAGCCTGTTAAAAGTCAAATTTCAAATCCGCTTCCTTTCTAGGTTAGAAATGAACAGTAGAGGAGCTCATACATTGTTAAAGCTGAACGGTATAGCAGCCAGAACATGACAAGACAGACCGGCAGAGTGAGGTGAACTCATAGCCCAGCGTGGCAAGTTACGTGACATACAACGCTCCAACGTGCTCATTAATTGAAGCGCCACCCTGGTCCCTGAGTAGTCTCATAAGTCCTGATAAAGCGAAAGTCGTGCATTTTTGTGGCGTTGGAATTGCGATCTCGTTTCAGTACGTCTGAGAAAGAGGCATTTTGAAAACAGAAAACAAGCTCTACTATCAGAAATTTTTATTAATCCTTGGGCCCTTTTCCTAGCCATGGCCCGTGTCCTTTTTCGAAACTAGATTAGATGTCAGGCTTGCCAGTCCTAGGCGCGGAACTAATGTTTAGGCCCGCCCTTGATCGGCCAAACTGTTTATGACAACAATTTCGATTACACCTCAAAGAGCTTCAACATGAGCGAGCCAGAATGATGGTAAAACAGAATAGACATGTCATAAAACGTTCAGTATTTTCAAGCAGCCGATTATTATAGCTTTTTAAGGCTTCTACCATTTGTCTCCTAAGTCTAGTTATTTATTTCTCCGAGTTTTTTTTTTTTTTTTTGAGTTTGCCAAGGCCATGCGGCTCTAGGTACCGCACAGTATGCGGGTGCCATGAGTTCTCCCCCGATTGTCAATAAGTAGCGGATCTAACCACGCTGTGAATTGAAGTTTCTGAATTTGGCTTGCTGTTTTGAGACCCCGCAGAGCTATCTTCAAATGTCAACAACTCATCGTCATATGAAGACACAGTACGTGGTAAAAAAAATGAGGATCTGATCACGTGACACTTATGGTAACACTACATGCAGTCCAAAATATCCCGCGCGCCGAAATCTCGGAGGTACGGGTCGACACGTCTCGCGCCGCGGTCCTCTTTAGGCAACCAGCTTTTCTTCGTTTCGAATGAGCTAGCCGCCCATATCCCTATATTGATATAAGTCAAAGCGAACACATTCCCGCTAAATTGGCATATTTGTCGTCACTCCAGGCCCTTGTACATACGCAGAAACCGCTCTGCTGGCACATAGAACCCACAGAGCTTTTTTTCCGCGCCAAATTCCGTGTTGTTTCCATAAAACTCCCCCGTGAGAGAAACACGCGAGAAACACACGTTTGACTTCCAATTCGACGACAGTTCTCTAAGAGATATACTGCATTTGATACACATTCGTGTTTTTAGAGTCAAATTACCTTTAATTTGAGCATCCACACCCTTCAAACGCGCCCGATTGCTACCATGGACTCTCCTCAACACATTGGAGACACTACGACGAGCTCTATAGCCAACCAGTTGTATGGAACGCATTTACATAAAACGCCGACTGGCGGCGGCATTCTCGGCAGTGAGCACACAAAAACAAGTGTCTCGCTGGCTGTGTTTTCAGGCCAGAAATTCATCTGTATCTCAATTGAATTGAACTCAGCAAAACCTAGCTCGATCACCGTGTTGCGTCGCGTACAAGACTCGTACGTGAACGTGTCGCAGATGCTTGAGATCTTGGTGGCTCTTGAACACTATACAAGCGAGAATATCGGCAGTTTTCTCCGCAATGAAATCACAAGCAACACGCAGTATTTGCCCGAGTCCAGAACTGGGCTGTTGCCTCTTTATAACGACTTCACAGCGCACGAAGTGCCGCAAATTCGTGGTCTTTGGATACCTTTTGACAAGGCAATCTCCATAGCAGTGAAATTTGACATCTACACGCTCGTAAAACCGTTATTTTTGGTTGACGTGCACGATTTTGACAAACTCCGCAAGCAGGAACTGAGTGGTCAAGATATGGCGGACTCTTCACCTCTGAAACGGGCATTGCATGACAACGGTAGAGACTCTTTTCTAGAGTCGCCGTCCAAGAAGCAGAAGACATCTATGTCACGTATGAATGGATTTCTAGACCAGGAAAAACTCCATTCCTCGCTAAAGAAATTGGCTGCTGCGAATCCAAATTACCCTTACACTTTGCCCCCATTGGTGTATGAGGACAAAAATCGAGACCTTGTTGCGGACGCAAAAGCATTGTTTCACGACATCTTCAAGTCAGACGAAAAAGACGGGTTTTCGAAGCTGGACGTGATGTCCAAATTTAGTCCCATAATTGAACAATGCAAAAGTCAAGGCTTGTCACCCACAGCTGTCTTGGATGTTCCATTGGACCAAAAGGGAAAAACAGCCTTGCACTATGCTGCCACTTTGGGATGTGAATCTTTGGCTCTGAGTCTCATCGAACTCAAGATTTGCTCACCGGTACGCGGTGATAATAAAGGCGAGTCTCCTCTTATCGCTACTATCCAAGTAACAAACGCAATGGTGAAAGGCAATTTTGCTGATATGCTTGACTCATGGTTATGGCCTAACTTGATGCTTTTCGATAACAAAAACCAGTCTTTTCTTCATTACTTGGTTGCACTGGCAACAAAAAACGCCAAATCTTCCCGATTCTACCTTGGCAAGCTACTAGAATGGGTGATGGGAAGCCCAGACAAAAAGCAACACCTAGAAACTTTGTGTACAAACATCATCAATGCACAAGAGACAAAGAGTGGAAACACTGCTCTTCATCTTGCAGGGGAGAATGGACTCAAGTGGCACGTGTTCCTCTTGCTTGAACTTAACGCTGACCCAAACCTAGCAAACAACATGGGCGTCAAACCGACCAGCTTCAATTCTGTAAAGCAAGTGGCTGGGGTACGTCAAGCTTTCAAAAGCAACCCGGTCTCGCCTGCCACAACGGCCGCTTTGCTCGAGGCTTTAGACGCGGAAACAGACGATGATGAATACCTTGTTCTGCTTTTGCACACGGGGATGGAATTCTGGAATAAACTGCTTCAGTTTCCCGAAATTGGGACCTCTGAAGAAAGTCAATCGCAAGACAAAACTGAGGGCAGAGAGCCCACGCCAACAAGCGAGGTGTTGAGCTCATCGATTCTTTCAAACAAAATTTTCAAGTCAATACAGGATCTTTTGAGCAACACCAACGAACAGTATGAAAATGTGATCCATTCGAAGAGAGCCGAGTTCAACAATTTGAACAAAGAACTACGAGATGCCACTATAGTAACGGCAAATAATAGACTTATTGCAAAAAGTATCGCGGGGAAGATGTCACAAGTCGATGCGATGAAGTTGCAAATGATGAATATAAACGACAAAATGCAGCTGCTCAAAAAGGGACTTGGAAGTCTTGGCGAAGAAAGTGTGCTCAGTCCAGAATGGGATGTTGATACGTCAGCCATGGAAAAGTATGACCCTGATGAACCTTTTATCATCAGAGAGATTTTTGATAGGCTTGCCGACGGCAAAGAGGTGGAGCCCACGCCTGAAATGATGCTGACGCTCCCGTCCCTGGACGTTTTGAGAGCAAGATTGAAGGCGTACGAAGAGGTAAACTCGAATCTCGAAGACGAATTGGCGCATTTAGTAGACTACGGTGATCTCACTGCGCAATTCAAGAAAGTCGTGAGCAGCTGCACTGGTGTGGACATAAATGAAGTGGACGAGTTGCTCGACGGACTTCTCGAAGCCGTTGAAGGCCAGCAATAGAAAGTAACTTTGTGGCGAGTTACGAGTCATTATGAGACATGTATTAATATTATAGAGGCGTCTCGCAAGAGACAGATCACACCAAGCCTTCGTACGAGTTCAACGAGTTGATGAGCGATGGGTCAGCTTTGACGATTCGCTTCATGTCATTGAAGTCCAAATAGTCGGTCTCGATATCCTTGTCTATGGCCAGGAACAATTTTGCCGCTCTGAGCTCGGGCGTGCTTTCATCCTCGGGCAAGGCCACCATGGGGCCCACCATCTTATAGATGGCAGACACGACGGCGAGAACATCCCGATAATAAACTTTTCCGTCGCGGTCCAAGTCATAGAGCTTGAACGTGAAGTCGAGTTTTTGGTTGATGTCGCCACGTGCCGTTAGCGAGAGCGCAATGATGAATTCCTTGAAGTCAATGTACTTCGAGTTGTCGGTATCAAAGATCCGAAAGAGGTAGTGGCAATAGTCGGTGGGATCTCCAAAAGGAAAGAACTGTTTGAACACCTTGGCAAACTCTTCCTCCGAAAGCTGTCCACTGGGGCAGTCACGCAAGAAACCCTTGTACCATTGCTGTAGTTCACGCTTGTCGAAAAGTGTGCGGTCGCGTAGCAGCTTGATTTCCTCTTTCGAGAGCTTCGATACTGCTTTTCCCATGATTTGATCCAGCAAGTTCAGAGCTTTGGAACAGTCAAAATAGTCACAGCTTGAGATAAAAGCGGATGATACCAGGAACCTCTTACTGATGGAGTGGGATAGGACGGTGGTTTTTGGGAAAAAAAAATCCGGGAGATCGGGTAAATCCAGATTATCACTTACAGAAGATACTTTAGAATGGAAACTAAGTGTCCACAAGAAGTATTGGACAACTCAAGGCGAGCCTCTGATGCGCGAGTCCAAAACAAAGGCGATAGTTGCGCGGCCTGCATGAGATCTACGCATTTTGATTTGAGCTTTCCGACGACAGACTACCCCGAAGTCTTGGACTGAATACTTTTTAGTATTGATTTTCTATCCAACCTTGTTGCTTGTCGTGGTACCCTACTTGTTGAATTTTGATGAGCTGGTGGATAGAATTAATTTGATGTGGACTGAGCAGGGTGCGTCCGAATTGGCAAGTCACGTGCTCGGTCTCAGAATTGACGAAATGGGCATTTGAAATGGTGGACCTTTCAGGCTTTTCATCCTCCAGATTTTTTTTTTCTTCTATGATGGCCAAGGTTTTGCGAATCTATTTCTCGTGACTCAACTTAGGAGCACCTATTGGGATAACCTTTTGATTGTCATGGCGAGTATTTTCAACCCAGTCACTCCAAAGCATTGATCGATCATGCGTCGGCTGGAGATTTGACACCGTACGCCCGAAATCAATCTTAAGTAGCGTGGTTCTGGCGATTATTTCGTAAACTTTCTGATTCTGGGCTATGTGAAACCATCTAAAAATTGTCTTTTAAATTATTGATATAACTGCCGCTCGAACTAAAAATTCTGAAATATTAGGACATAATTCACGTCTTCCCGCTCCAGTTTGTTGAAGGCAATCTTTTTCTTCTCTTTCATATCTCACTACGCCAATCACTTCCAATTAGTTCTCCCGACTCTTTTTCAAACTTTATGTCTATCAAATTGCGGGGAATCTGGCTCAATAGAGCATTTGCAGTTTCCTGAGCTTGTTGCACCTGGCTCAAAAACAAAGCTTGCAATCCTTCAGGCACATTTGATAAGGTCTTGAAA
>JAKTUN010000250.1:4371-16613 GCA_030556725.1 Metschnikowia viticola | reverse complement strand
GTCGAAAGAGCACTCTGGGCAGCTTCTTTCTGTGAAGGAGTCTTTACATTTCTGGCTTTTTGCTATGTGCCTCGGGCTAATCTTTAAAGATCTTCGGGCTGTTTTTGTCTAGTATCGAGAGCTGGAAAATTGATCACACACTGGTCGTCTTCCTGTGCGGGCCCACCTGGCAGTAGCCAGCCTAAGCTACCTTAGACAAGATATTGATAACCATTTTTTACATCACTCAAAGCGGCCCCCGGGTGAATATAAGCTACTTTAGAAATTGATGCACTAGTCTGAAGATGGACATAACAATCTATATAGACGTTGAAAGCCGGGCTTTGGGATCGAATTTCAATAGAAAATGATTGCGAAAGGTAGTGTATTAGATTTTCTCAGCTGGAGCAGCCCGGGCTTACTGAGCTGAGCCAATGACCGAAGCAGAGTCTATCTTGAAGAAACAACAAAATCATTTAAATCCCATGAAACATACACGAGAATGTCATGCCACCCTTGATAACGCAAAATGGCCACTTGTGAATTAATCGAGACAGGGTCACTGCTTCAGTCCTTTCGATGACCAGGCTCGTAGGTATCTAAAAGGAGTCATAAGAAATTACTCAAAGACTTTATGTCTGGTCTTTGTTTTTGAGTCCAGTACATAGATGGCCATTCATAACTATTGGCTAAATGTATGTCCCTGTATTCTGGTTATTAAGAAGGAAAAAAGCAAATCAGAAACGCTTCTCAAAATTTCTTTCTTAGCTCTGAAGCAATGAAATTAAAAGTTCTGGTTACAATTCAACAACCTATTTCCCTTGTCAGGACTCTGCTCGCAGATTCTCTTTTATATTCAATCTACATAGCCTAAAATACACAATTGGAAAGTCTTGACACCCCAGCATCCCTTACTCTTCCCCAGCAGCCTTCACAAGATCCAAAAACTTCAGTTTTGTGAGCTCGTTCAAAAGCTCCTCTTTTTTGGCCTGGCCGACCTTTTCTTGGCTGACATCGTGGGTCGTGCGCACTTGTGTTGAGAGAACAGCATTAAACAATTTAACCACACCCTTCTGGGCGACCTTTTTGAGTCTTTTTTCTTTTTCAATGATTTCTCTTACATTCTCAGAATCGCTCGCGGAAGGTAAGAGGTTGGTGATTCTGTGTTTGTCCTGCAACTCTTTTTTCTCAGACAGCATCAATCTCTTGGCCTTGGCCTCCAACTTGTCCGACTCCAACTTTTTGATCGTGCCTTTGTTACGAACTAAAATAGGGTCTTTCCTATCATGAGCCTTGAGTTTCGAGCCAATGATGGCATTGAAAGCATCAGCGAATGTACCTCTTCCGTCATCTGTGTTCTTTTTCTTTTTCTTCAAAGGGAAGGAATCGTCTTCGCTCTCTTCGTCCGACTTATCACTTTCGGAGCTGCTACTAGCCAGAGCGTCCTCTTGTCCCGCGGCGAACTCGTCGTCGTCGTCAATACCAGAATCGCTGACATCTGAGAGATTCATTTCTTCTGCTACATCTTTGGACTTGAGTTTAGGGGTTTCCAGGGTCTTTGTTTCCGGCTCGGACTGTTTGTGCAGAGTTTTTGCGGCATTTTTCGTCGTAGGCGCTGCCTCTCTTTGTCTTTTTTGAGCCATGATTTTTTGTTAGTTAGATCTGTATTGGCTCGACAAATTGGTTTCAGATGATATCTCATCGCATCTTGTGATGCGCTCTGTGTGCACGTCCTGGACTCGAGCCTAACCTTGTCGCCTAGGTTTTCGAAGACCCATGTCACAAAATTAGCAGCCAAGAAAATTTTAACAGAAGTGTTAGGAATGATTATGTATGTGCTGTGAATTATATTACGATATGGTTGTTAACCTTCCAGTTCTATTCAGCTTGTCAAAAAAAAGACCCTTTCAACGTGACCTTAAAGCTGGTTTTCCGAGGTCTGTGGCTCCTTTTGGAATCTGCGCACGAGAGCAGTGCGACAATGCGAGAGATTCGAATCTAAGTTTTCACAATATTTTTTGCTTCTGGCTGATACAAATAGTAGAAGATAGGCCAACGGGTTTTTAGGGCTTACCAATATTGTGGTATGCTCTAGAATAAATTTTGCCATAATAAAACTATAGCATTCACCAAACGGGTATATTCCGCCTGGAGAGAATACCTGCAACGAAAATTCCTGCAACGAGAATTCCAGTATGTCGAGGCATGGAACTCTCACACACATGCACATTAATCATGCAACCCCCGCCGGGCATATCCAGAATTTATCCCTTATGGCCTCGTAAATGCACGCTTTTCTGATCTGGGGAGCGCACTCGAGTGATTTACAGAACATTTCTGCCCCAAGTGGGGTAAATCACTGATTTTCAGATCGGCCCGATTGCAAAAGCCGCAGATTAAATGAGCCAGGATTTGAAGATAAATAGGAGGCCTTGGCCCCAGGTGCCCACCACTTGAATTTCTTTTTCTCTTTTCCCCCTCCATCAAATCACCCAGCGAAAGCCTTTGCCACAAATATGGTCAGAGTCAAGAATGCACCCCCCATGATCAATTCGCCGTGCCTCATGAACCGGGCTAAAACCTGGTCGGTTCGGCACATTGTTCGCGCGTTGCAAGGCTGTCGCACCCCAACCCCAAACAATAACATCTTGCCTGCGTCTAACGTGGGTGAAATGTACGATGTGCTTTCGGAGATATCCACGATCGAATTGCCCGACTCCGCCGCCGACTACCTGATTTTCAACGACGCGCCGCCTGCAAAGTTCAGAATCATGGAGTCTTTCAGTATGTCGTTGTCGCCCTCGCCCACGAAGCAGGCCCATGGAGACAGCCTCAGAGTGCACCAAGAGTTGCAAACAGAGATTGCAAAAAAACACGAGGATCTCCTGAAGGTCAAGCAGGAGATCTGGAAGCTCGAGACTCAGCAGGGCACGCAGGAGATGCAGAACGCGGTTCTTGATGCCGATGTCGCCGAGCTCAAGAAGGGCATGGACCAGATCAAGGCCGACATTTCCGTTTTGCTTTCCCATGAAACTGCGTCCTTGAACACCTTGGACGAGCACTTCAAGCTGACCAAGCAAAATATCGACGTCGACTTCAGCCAAAAGCTCACAAGAATCAAGGAGGAGCTTTCCGACGAGATCGAGACCTCGGTGTCTGAAATGAGACAGAAGGACCTTGCGCAGAAGGAGTGTCTCCAAACCGAGGTGTCGAGATTGTATGAGCTGATCGAGTCGAAAAACTCCGAGGTCAAGCAGACTCTCATTGCTTTGAAGGAGCAACACGAGGACCGGATCAGCGTTCTCCGTGCCACCGCAGACTCAAAACTTGCGGTGATTAAGTCTGAAACAAGGGCGCTCGCGGAAAGTGTCACCCAAAAACATGCCGACCAAGTGTGTTTGCGGGAAAACTTGCAAGGCGGGTTGAAACATACAGCCACGCATCTCGACACCACTTTGAATGCGCTCAGAAAAAAGCGGGCCGAGAAAGAGTTGCAGAAAAAGGCTCTTCTGGAGCAAATAGCGGCCATCCAGTCCAAGATCGACTCGCTCAACCACTCGGTAGCACTGAGCAAGGACTCGATCGAGACCTGTGAGCAGGCGGCCAAGACTTACAGAGAGACGTATGCTGCTCTCGAGGCCGAAAGAAGACAGTTGCACAACAAGCTCCAGGAACTCAAGGGAAATATCCGGGTCTACTGTCGTGTGAAGCCAAGTGGCAACAATGAGCTGGACCTAATTCCCATGCAGATCACGTCACCGGAGGACTTGACGCCAGAGGGGAAGCAAGTTCTCACTCTCAAGTCACAACAAGCCCAGTACGACTACGGGACCAAGCCCACGAGGAGCGTCTCTGCCGGCAACGGCGCAGACTCGAGAACCATCAAGCACAAGTTCGAGCTCGACCGGATCTTCACCGCGGACTTGAACAACAGAGATATTTTCATGGAAATCTCCCAGCTTGTACAGTCCTCATTGGATGGGTTCAACGTTTGTGTTTTCGCGTACGGCCAGACGGGCTCGGGCAAGACTTGGACAATGTCGCACAGCGAAGATGGCATGATTCCGCTTTCGATCAACAAGATCTTTTCGGATATAGAGGAGTTGACGGCTCAGGGCTGGCAATACACTATTGACGGGCAGTTCGTGGAGATCTACAACGAGCTGATTGTCGACTTGCTTGGCCCAGGAAAAAGAGACCTGAAGAGGGAGATCAAGCATGATGACATTGCAAAGACGACCACCATCACCAACTGCGCGACTGTCCGTCTTGAGTCTCGGGAGCAGGTGCTTGAGATCTTGTCGAAAGCCACAGTCAATAGGTCTACGGCGTCCACTCTCCTGAACGGTGGATCTTCGAGGTCACATTCGGCATTCATGCTCAAAATAAGGGGCCGTCACGAGGAGTCCGACAC
This sequence comes from Metschnikowia viticola, assembly GCA_030556725.1. Classification (NCBI taxonomy): domain Eukaryota; kingdom Fungi; phylum Ascomycota; class Pichiomycetes; order Serinales; family Metschnikowiaceae; genus Metschnikowia; species Metschnikowia viticola. The sequence goes on along the minus strand of JAKTUN010000250.1, from coordinate 12,220 downwards.
AGCTTGCGAGGGAACACTCAACTTGGTTGATTTGGCAGGCTCAGAGCGTCTCAACTCCTCCCAAGCAAAAGGGGATCGGTTGAAGGAGACCCGTGCCATCAACAAGTCGCTCTCGTCGTTGGGCGATGTTATCGAATGCTTGGGCGAGCGCCAGAGACTCAACAAGGAAGTGAACCAGGCGCATGTTCCTTTTAGAAACTCCAAGTTGACGTATCTTCTCAAGCATAGTTTAGGTGGCGATTCGAAAACCTTGATGTTTGTGAATGTGTCGGCGAGCCTGAAAAATGTCAGTGAAACCATAAACTCTCTTCGCTTCGCCAAGAAGGTTAATGGAACGAAGTTGAGGTAGAATGGGATTTTAGTACCGGGTACTGGTTCAAGGGTAAATAGTGTATAGTTTAAAATTTAATAAATGTTTGTTTTTGATATAATTCAGTCCTGTGCTGCTGTTTCAGACCAATTTAATCAGTATTAATATGGCCAACTAGCTTCGGTCATCACAAAGCAACATTGCTGCAGTATATTGTTTCTATAAGGGTCTAAAGATTGCCACAAGCACAAACAGGGTCGAGCCTCTTTCACTCTTCGTGCCCTGACGCTATCAAATTTTTTTCTGGCATGTATGGGGTTGCCGGTTTGAGAAGGCCACCCTGTACGAGTTCCTCCCATTTTTCTGTGTAATGTTGCAGAGCCCATTTTTCAACCTCTTCCTGTTTCTCGGGCTCAACGCAATAGTTGTACATGGACAAAAGAAGATCTGAGGAGAATTCAAGGTTATAGTCATCAATTTCTTCAACCAAGCGAACTGCTTCTTCGATGTGCCCGTGATAAGTGTGCGCAATGAGATACTGCTTGAATATGTTGTGATCTGGGAAAATACCATACAGCGACAAATTGTTCCAAAACTTCTTGACATAAGGAAGGCCGCTGTAAGTGTAGGTTTTGAGCATGATTTGAGCGGTTTCCTCGTTGATGCCGCCTTGTTGTTTCGGATTGCTCGAAATCGTCAAAAATAAATCTCTCGCCTTGCCGATGTTCTGTAGATTGGAGTATGCATTCAAGATTGCATTTTGCATCTCGATATTCTGATTGTGAATATTAGTATCCATTTTGAGAAACTCGTGTATTTCGATGACACCCTCTTCATATAGTTTGTCACCAAACACTCTGAGTAGATATGTGTAAATGGCCCGTTGAGGTGGAGGGTTTATATTTGTATCGGCATGAAGCTCACTTAGCATCTTCATGCGGCGAACGATAAGCAAGGCAGCATTCAATCTGTCGGCCTCGCAGAAGAATTCAATGACAGGAAGGTATGTCTTTGATGGGATATGGAAGTACCTATGCAATTCGCCATAAAGAACCCAATTGGTCTCGAAAGATTTATCCTCTTTGTAGGTTACCACGAATCTGTAAAGCAGTTGGAAAAGACTCTGGTATTTGACGCAGTAAGGTAGATCGAGTCTGATCTTTTTATATGAGTCTTTTTCAATTGCTGGCAATTCGCGCTTCAACAACTCAATGACATCGCCGACACAAGCTTCCGCTAGCATTTTCTCAGTTAAGGCTTGAAGTGAATCAGCAGTGCAGCTCACAAACATGTGTTGTTTGATCAATTTGAATCGAGGGAATACATCCACGATACTTTTATTTGTTTGCGTGAGTGAGATGACCAAGTTATCCAAAGTTGAAGCGACAGAGGGATCGACAGATTCTCTCCAATGTACGGAGCTTGTTTTCAAACTTTCCTCAAAGAGCGAAAATGCTAAGTCCCGCTCGTCATGCGCAAGAGCCCTGTCAATCATAATCTTATAATCTCCAATCGATAGCTCAACGCCGATCATGTCCATGAAATCCTCGCAGATTAGATCTAGCAATTTTTGAGTGTCATCAATTTGGAAGGTAGATGTTGCTTGTAGTATGTCAGTGAGCAATACGGAGTGGCATTCTGACTCGGCAACAAAAGGGTCATAAAGCTGCTTCAATTCAGCAAATGCAACGTCAGGCGAAGTACCATTTTTCTCGAGCGAAGATTTCCAAACCATACATTGAAGTCTTAGGTTATCAGAATATCTTTGTTCGTTCGAGATGACAAAGTCAGAAATGTCTGAGAGCAATGACTCATATTGATGTATATCTTTAGCCAGCTGAGAAAGCAAACTCTTTACTAAAGACTCGTCGTGTAAATCTTGAGCAAAAAGCACCAGTCTTAGTATAGAGAATCCATTCTCAACCCCGTTTGCTTCAAGGTGTTGTAAAATAGCGTTAAGTGCTTCGGAATCACCTTCTGAGGTATATACCGAATTCAAGTCAGCCTTGAGCTTTAGCAAGTGCAACAAATTATCAACGCTAGCCACCTCGAGATATGCATGAATAATCTTATTACTGAGAAACTGTACTCTTTGCAAATTTTTATTCGCATCCAAGTACTCATGGATCCTCGGGTTGGAGTCTGCGAAAATCTCTTGTACGTGACTCACAAATGACCACACAAAGTCATCATTGATGATCTGATGATTTGTTGCCGATTCTGCAGCTGTCAAGATACTCTCGTATGTGTCAAGCACTAAGGGGCCGGATCGCTTTAGACGCTCTAGTAGTTCGGCAATGAACTCAGGCTTCAAAATTAGGCTTTTACTTTGAAGAATGTACGCCAAAGACGCACTTAGCCCGCCATGTTTTGCTCGAGAGCCCATTTCAATCATACTTAGGAGCACGCTTGTGGGAGGAGACTCATTCCATGTGAACTTCTGTGCCAAGATGCTCATGTACCGAGGCATATTGGATCTTTCTGAGTCAAGATTAAACCGGGCGGTTTTGTCGAAAAGCACAAACAAGTGCTCCCGCGGTAGAAGGAAATCAATGACTCCGTTTTCCCTATAAAAGTGCATGAATACCGCGTCAATTGTCGTGAAGAAGTCATCAGCCCATTGGTCCTCGACTTGGAAGTTTATGAGCTCCGGCAATGTCTCCCGAAAGTGCTTTATTTTGGAATCTTTTGGAAGATCTCGCGTACGAAGGTGATGTTTGAGCTCCACAAGACTCTTAGGGCCCGATTCTGTGGAGTTATAGTCTTCAACAATCACCCGACCACGTTTATTGACATTTTGCGATGGCTTGCGGGCTAGCATCCATTTAGATCTTTGAAGGCTGAGCAATAACGGTCTATTGATACCATTATACGTTAACCGTCCAGCTCTCGGCAACGTTATACCACGTATTGTGCCCGAGATCATTTTGCTGGAAAAGATTCTATCGAGAGGTTTAACTTTGCAGCTTATGAAAAATCAAAAGTCCTGCGTGAAGGCTTGGCTCGTAATGAAGACTTTCGGAACAATTGAGCTAAAAAACGCGAACCCTATATCCGTGCCGGACGATAACAGTTAAAGCATCATTCCTGACATTAATTAATTGAGCATTGTACGTAAATCCTGGATATCAAAGAGCCTTGCGCGTTTCGTAGCAAAGTCATAGATTTTTGGCTAGATACATTTATAAGTAGACATCTGAGTAATGCGCGGGTTTGGGGGTATATAATTCCTTGCTCACAGATGAAGGCTCTCAGTGATCTTCATCTTCGTACTCTGGCAAATGCTTCTGGAGCCTCTTTATCGCCCAGTTTTTACCTATAAACTTGACGTCCTTATCGCTAGTGCCCTCAGATAAAGTATACGCTTTCCAAAAAGCAGGGTCCTTAAACTTCTGTTTCTCGGGTGCAAACTTGCCAAGCTTCTCTCGGATTGCGAGCACGTGCTCTCTTAAATCTGCTGCGAGCCTGGATCGAAGGTTTTGTGCCTTGGTTCCGTTCATGAGTTCAGGAGAGAGATCAGACGGCTTCTTGGGGTCTGTATACTGTGAACACAACTTTCTCCACTCGTTTCTGTAGCTTTCGAGGCGCTCATCCTGGATGGCATCACCGATAGTCACGTGTATCTCGGCCCCTATATTGTGTGGGAGCCACCGTTTAATGCCATCACTTTGATTGTCCTCGGGGACGATTTTCTCAAATCCGTATGAATAAATAGGAACTACCACAGGAGTACGGGTGCTTTCTAGAATCAAGCGAGACACCCCCCACTTGAAATAACGCATTGAATTGTTTTCTGGCTCCTCAAGCTGTAACACAAAGCCCTCTGGAAACACGTGAAACCACGACGTTTTTGACCGGATAAAAGGCGATTTAGACATGAGAAGATTCGTCGCCTCTGCGGTCGGTTTCACCACCTTCGCGGCCTGGCTCGCTTTCTCGCCAGCAACGCCGCCGACTTGGTTGAATTCTTGAATCAACGAGGGCTTGTCTTGTTCCCTGACCCAAGGAGAAAACTCAAGATCAAGCGTATCGTCAGGACTAAGAATACGGATGGCTGCATCGAGTGAGCCTTGGAAAGGGCCCTCGCCAAAGCGTTTTGTACCCAAGATTTTACCGAAATTGAAGAACCACGACAAAGACGGCGTCGAAAAGCAGATGTTATGTGCACCGAACCCCCATCTGATCGTGTCTATGTCGGTGTGAAATCGCATTGGAAGCATCGAATAGAACCCAGGATCGTCCACCACCGACATGTGATTCATAACGGTGAGAAGAGCCCTGTTCTCCTTACGGGCACGTTCGAGCGCCCAGTCAAGTTTTTCTATATTGTGTACTTGTGGATTGTAAAATAGATTGAGCAACGCCTTGGATCCCAACACCATGCCTAAGCATGTGGCATGAGAAACGTAATTCCACCATGGAGACGTTCTGGGGTACTCAGAAAGAAAATCCTCCCCACGCTTGAGCACATCCGGGTACGACATGTGGAACCAGAGAAATTCAAAGAGAGATCGTAAGCTGGCTTATCGCAAGAGAAGGCAAAAAAATATTATAGATTGCGATTTAATGAGGTCGCGCTGAGGGCCGAGAACCTGGATTACGTGGGCAGCATATTGCTTCTATGAAAATTATCTGAGATTTGTCAGTCACAGCGATTTTAGGCAATGTCTTTGAAATGTATTATACATTGCAAAAGAAAAGAAAAGAAGTAAGAGATCAAAGTCAAATATGCATTTATATTATCTAGGAAATTTAATTTCTCGCTGTGTTTCCGTGGCTTTCTAGGACAGGGAATACTGAATCGTACGCTAGCCTTGTATCACCACTTAATTCGAGCGACGCGATGTGGGATAAGAATTGGATCTTCTGTTCTGAGGTAAGATTTCCTGGAATATAAATCTTTCGCTCGTTATTGCCCGCTTTCTTGAATATTTCGTCTATTGTTAGAGCTGACGGCTGTATGGAATCAAAATCAAAGGGCTCGATGATGGCTTGAGCTTGGCCTATTTTCTTCAAATGCAGTAGATAATTCTCGTAAGAGCTGCTGGAACCTTCCAAAAACACGTCATTGATAAATTTGTTTCTCTCCTCAATTTTCTCATTCATTTTTGTGACAAAGTCTGGTAGCTGGTCAAACCAATCTTTGGGGTCGAGCTCCACGCTATTGCGATAGCTAAATCCATTCACATCGAAAATTCGCTCACGTTGAAAAATGGCCAAGCTCGAGTCCAAGTCCTCGGCAGAAGCAACCTGTCTCGAATATGTCAGAATGGGGTTTTCCTCCAACATCGAATTTTGCTTTTTGAGCTCGGGTGCAAAAACAAAACAGATCAGTCCGAAGCTTTTGGATGCAAATCGCGGAACAGTGGTTTTGAAACTCATCCTTTCTTTTTCTCACATTTATTGCTAGCAACATTTTACTTCAGATCGCTTACTCTAGAATTCTCGAATCAAAGCTTTGTGCGAGACGCTCATCATTCGTCCCATCAACCCAAATATAACAATGCCCCTCTTCTGTGACCCGGACCTGTCGGATAAACTTCCTGTCATTTCCATCGATCCGTTTGTGGCGAAAGCTACCGATGCAGAGGCACGCCGACGAAAGCTACTAGATATATTTTTTGGACTCAGCGGTAATTCGTCAAGTGAACTCAAAGACACGACCATGATCCAACTCTTTTTCACACACGCAATCGAGTATCTGGACTTGGATACCATGGCCATCTTGAGATTGAGCGCGGGTAATATACACCATCGTCAGCTTTATTATAGTCTTGTTTACTTAGTGCAGCATACGGCCATGATTTTGAAGACAAGAGTCTACGCAAAGCTGCTTCAGGATATGCCGCTCACAGATATCCGTAGAATATGCTACAAAATTGCCGACAGGTATGACTCTTTATTTTACGTTCCAATCAAGGTTGAAGGAGAGGAGGACGATGGCAACATGGCACTTTGTTTCGAATGGAACGACCGTTTTAATAGCATGTGGCCTATTTTGAGCCTTCTATATCGCGAATACAACAAGCCATGACAAATATCAAATCTCGGGATTATTTTGCCACTTAAGCTATCAGAGCAGCCACTTGCGGAACTCCCTTGTCAAAATCGTACGGTAATCAAGAATAAATGCCGGATCGTAATTTCGCAAGTCGTCAGTATGCCGAGAGGCCTCTTTGACCTGCTTAATCTCGATGGGCAATACAGTTGACATGTGATGAGTGAAGAGCTTTTTTTCCTTTTCGCGTGGCTCATAGAATTGCGGAACTAACGGGTCAATGTCCCTTCTGTTGAGTGTGTATTTGATCAAGAGCACCAGCTTGAAGTCAACAAAATCACATGCACTGATATCACAAAAAACCTCCCCGAGAGCTAGCCAAGGCTGAGACATAATCACACTTCCATGTGGCATAGTGCCCGCCCTATAGTGGTCATAGTCGATCTCGGACGCGACGAGTTTTTGGTGGAGCTGGATTTTTGTATTTATGATCTGCAAATCCACATTTTCTATGGTCTTGGCAGGTTGTCTTGTTCGCCGGCTCATAGAGAAGCGGTATGTTTAGCTAGCAATAGATTACGCAATGGGGCTTTAGCAGTGTAACACTATGAATTAGTTGTGGTTGGTGAACCTTGGCAGACAATTGTTCAAAAAATGGGTGCAAATACTGCGACCCGCGCATGCCTTACGAGACTAACGCCAGAAAAGTTTAATCACTTCGACATCAGCTCGGTCCAGGAGAAAAACAAGAAAAAAAATTTCAAGAGGAAATAGACAAAATCAATGCCGAATCTCGAGCAAGTATATTCAAATAATCAGCGGAGGGTGAGGTATGAGACCGATTCATTTTTTGGGACTTTCTTTGGGGCACTAAAAACAGAAGCTGTGAAAATTTAAAGATCTGCTCCGTGGGATGCTCCCCAAGTTAACTGCCCTTACCGCAAAAGCTGAGTCAGAAAAATTTCAAGTTTAAACACCATATAATATCCATGTTGTGTTATCAATGCTCCAGCAGGGACAACACTGGCTGAAGTGCCCTCTTACTCCAAAAACCTATACATATTAGTATCTAGAACTCGATTTTGAACTTAGCCCTTGAGCAGCGCTAATAATGATGTTATTCAGCACTAATAAACGCTTACAAACCTCTTTGTAATGAAAGTTTTTCTCAGGCCATGTGAGCCAAAGACAATCATTAAGAGACATTGGACTAGAGCTGTCAATGCCAAGCTATATTCGCGGGCGGTGGTCGCTCAAGCCCTCAACTCAAATGTTTAAGAGATTTTGAGATTCTGATCTTTATACAACAAAATAATAGCAGCACTGAAAATCTAATTCAGCATTCTTTGATTTGTGCCCGCCCTATTTAAGCACACTACACAAAGATGCTTTGAAGCTCGAGATGACCACAGCAGCTATTACCATGTCTCTTTCATGACTTTTTTTTTTTTCTTCGTTAGATGACATTTCCTGGCACTCAGAGGACTTGGGTCACGTGATGAGACCGTCTTCGATGTGCGTCTCAAATCTCAGCGTAGGCA
>JAKTUN010000024.1:0-49204 GCA_030556725.1 Metschnikowia viticola | reverse complement strand
TGGCTCTATGCACTGACAACGCTACCATGATAGGAAACGCTGGTATCCAAATTTTCGAAAGCTTGAGAAAAACATCAGATCTCTCGATTTTGCCGATACGGAGGTGGCCAATGAATGGATTGCTAGATGTAGACGGCTGGATTGATGCTCCCACGAAATCTCACAATACGACTTCTGACCGCGGCACTCGTTGAATAGCCACAACGCCTCTCTCATGTATCTTCATCAGTCACAGACTCGTCTGAGGAATCGTTTATCGTATCCTCCTCCAGTGTTCTGTGAGGTATATAAGAATCAGTGATTGCGTATTTGCCTATGAGCCACTCCCATGTGGCTTTGTCAAGAGAAGCGATATAATGCAGAAGCAGGAAGTCTTCTTCCTGATCTTCCTCGTCTTCATCATTGTCAACAATTTCAACAAACGGCTCTTTGTTTGCATCTTCATCGATTTTGATTCTTCCATCTCTTACCAAGAAGCTTATGTAAAATAGATTTTCTACAGATTGACCGTATGAGTGAGGGTTGATGAAAACCCGATATAACCCAACTTTGGTATCTGGGTTTTTAGTCATAATCACGTTGTATAATGCGAGCACCATTTGAGATGTACTCTGCTCGGGATCGTTATCGATTTCTGACGCATTGACTTTTTTCGCCGTCGTTTTGGCAGCCGATGACAAGGTATCATCCACTGCTCTTGCTCGAGGAGCCATGCGCCTCCGTTGAGTGGCCAAGGGACCACATAAAAAGTAAGATGGAGTAGCTACTTTCCCCTTCAGGAAAAACCAGTCGCCTAATTTGTCCCATTTGAAGGAGTGAAAAATCTCGTTCATGGGGCCGGCGGTCTGTTGGGCAGGGATCTCTTGGTTTGAACGAGCAATGTCCGGGTTCATAAACTTTTTAACGGCTTTGAGATAGTGATCGAGAGGAAGCGAGCCTCCGAGATCTCCGTAGTCAATGTTTTCTGCATTGGTAGAGGCGAATTTGGCTGTCTTCAGAAATGCATCTGAATCCTTCATATACATGGATAACTCCCTGACTTCGTTATCTGTGACGGATGCGAAAATCTTTTTCAATTCATTTATTCTCTCGAGAACTAGCTGTCCAGCCTGCCCCTTACGTGCAAGTGATTCGAGTTTCAACATCTCCTTCTTATATTCGTCATATGCGATCGAAATATCAGGCTCCTTCTCAAGATGGGTGGCCAGAGTAATCAGGTGGGGCTGCTCGGGAGACGCTGTCATTTTCTTCGACGTATCGATGTAGATGTTTGATTGGCTGTGTAGACGCTATTTGCTTATAGATGCCGTTGCTAGTGAATGCAGTAAAAGTTTGAAAGGTTGAGATAATTTAATAGCTGTTTTTTCACGCGTTGAGAACCGCGTTGAGGACGACTGAGATTTAATTGTGAGCGCATTATCGTAACTCAGTTAATCTAGATCCACTAACGAAAAGCGGTTCATAATTCACTCAGTAATCGACCATCAACACCATGCTAGATTTTGTTTGGCTCCCCGGTATGTTTATTACGTTTAAAATCGAGTAGCTATTACTTTTTTTAAAAAAGAAAAAAATTTATCGTATAAGGTAAACAGATTTTAATAAAGTTAACCTCTGTTTTTCACAAACTTTGCGAACCATGTAATAAACATTTTAAAATGCCCATTTGTAAAAAAAACAAAACTTTTCTAGTGACAAAATACACACACATTCTTCAAGGAGTTCGATTGATAAAACCCCAGGTGGATCCAGTCATCCGCAAGGAATCTAGAGACACCTCACTGACTTATTTCCAAATCCCTTTATCCCCTACCTAGAAAATACAAATACTCATTCCCCCAGATTTCGGTTAGTTGACGCACCTCTCGAAAATGCGCGTCGTCTGAAATTCCGGAGCTGGCCACTAGAAAATAAGTGTTGACCCGATCGAGACATCACATTTTAGCATTTAGAAGCGGGAGCTCAATTCAAAAATCTGTCTTTAAACCTTTCAGTATCTGACGCTTGTGCCCGGATGAGCCTCGACATGAAATCGCTGGTGGCAAGTGAGCCTCCTGAGTTGCAAGCATCAGAATTAATACAATCAAAAATTCGAAAGCTTGATACCTCGGTGGTTAATCGGATAGCCGCTGGTGAGATCATTGTGCAGCCAGCAAACGCTCTCAAAGAGATGCTCGAGAACTCCATAGACGCTAATGCGTCGGCTATAGACATTTTGGCCAAGGATGGAGGTCTAAAACTTCTTCAAATAACAGATAATGGAAGCGGTATTCATCGCGATGATTTAGAGCTTCTATGCGAGAGATTTGCAACATCGAAGCTCCGTTCTTTCAATGATCTACAACTGATCTGTACATACGGTTTCCGTGGGGAGGCGCTCGCATCTATATCTCATATCTCTCACTTATCAGTGGTGTCAAAAGTGGCTTCGTCGCCTCTCGCGTACAAGTCGTTTTACTTGAATGGAAAGCAGTGCTCTCCAAAATTCAAACTCGAGTCGCTGATTGCTTCACCCAAGCCTGTCGCAGGAAAAGACGGCACACAAATCACGGTCGAGGATCTTTTCTATAATCTGACTTCTCGTCTCAGAACCCTTAAGTCTAAAAATGAGGAATGGGCAAAACTTCTAGATGTTGCTGGAAAATATGCGACACACACAGAGGGAGTGGGGATCACCTGCAAAAAATTTGGCGAGTCTTTACCGGCAGTGGCAACGAGACCGCTGGCGCCACTAAAGGAAAGGATACGAAATGTATTTGGCACTTCTGTGGCGAGCGACTTGATTGAGTTCGATTTTCCGGGTCCTGATTTTGGTCTTGTAAGACTCAAGGGTGCGGTGTCAGGATTAAATTATAACAACAAACGCAGGTCTGCGCCCATATTTTTCATCAATAACCGGCTCGTTGCGTGTGATCCTCTTCGAAGAGCCATAAGCACCGTGTTTCTGACTTTCTTACCCAAAGGCAACTACCCCTTCGTATACATGAGCCTTGATATCATACCTGAGAATCTCGACGTAAACGTGCACCCCACCAAACGAGAAGTCGGATTTTTGAATGAAGACGAAATAATTGATTGGATTAGTGGTCAGTTAAACGATGTATTGTTCGCTAAGCAAGGATCCCGAAAATTCAAACAAAGCACATTGAAGAGGCTCCCAGATAGTATCGTTATGGATGAAACGACAACTACTAGCAAAAAGTATAGACAGGAAAATAAATTGGTTAGAGTGGATGCCTCGCAGCTGAAGATCAATCAGTTCGTGAAAAGAGACTTTGACACTGTGGAAAAAGCGGCAGCACTTCCAACACCAGACTCGACTTTACAAGAAAGAAATGAGGGCCACTTGATTTCTGTGACCTCGAGCGCAAGTCTCGGAAGTTCGCAAAGTTTAAGACCAGGTCTTCAAGATGATCCTGAATTCAGCCAAATTAGGAAGCCTAGACAAGAAGTTTGTCTAGATAGCATATCAGAATTACGCGAAGACTTGGGCCGAAAGATCCATCGGCCCCTCACCACCATCTTCACAAATCTTGTAGGTGTAGGTGTCGTGGATGCGGTCAAACGTCTCGCGTGCTTTCAGTACGATGTTAAGCTCTATTTATGTGACTACGGAGCCGTGCTTAATGAGTTTTTTTATCAAGTAGCACTCTCGGATTTCGCGAACTATGGAGAATATATACTCGAGGTACCGCTAGGCTTGAGACTGATTCTCGAGCCGCTCTATAAGTCTCACTCAGAATTAGTGGATATTGACTCAGTTATCAACCAAATCATGGAAATGAAAGATATGTTTTCTGAGTACTTCCAGTTGGGATTTTCGGGAGAAGAGCTTGTGAAAATACCGATGCTTTTGAAAGGGGTGCATCCCTCCAACACCAAAATTCCTTTCTTTATCTATAGACTTGGTGCAAAGGTGAATTATCAAGATGAAAAGACATGTTTCGCAGGAATCCTCAGAGAATTGGCTTTGTTGTATGTTCCTGATCGCATATCGAGAGGCTGTACCGAGGATGAGAAGCTACTTGCCATTGCTGAAGAGGAGAAGCTCAATTACCAATTAGAGCATGTCATATACCCCGAGCTTCGAAGAGCATTTCTTGCGCCTGAGAACTTGCTGGAGCAAGTTGTTCAAGTCGCAGATCTCCCGGGTCTCTATAGGGTCTTTGAAAGATGCTAGTGCTATAAAGATAAATGAAAAATTGCAATAATAAGCCTGTTGAAATTTGCTTGGCATTCAATTTTACAGAGGGAAAGTGTTGCGTACATCTGGCTGAACACCCGTATTTGATTAACCTGGGTGCTATCAAACTGTTTGAGCACGTCGCGAACCTTACAGGTCCAGGAAAACAAGATTTGAGCTGCAATCTCATGCACGAGCGCGAGTCTTGCGGTTTGTGCGCTCAAAAAAGCACGTGTGGTGTTCGAAGGCTACGAAGTTTAACTTGAACATTACTCATTCTATCTAGCATCAAAAACCTTATTACAGCATTGAGTGAAGATGGATCAGATAGTATCCTGTCGGCTCATAAAAATATTCATGTGTTGGTTTTGCTACTTCAGTTCTCGAGGGATTTTGTAAGTTTGCTACATATTTTCTTCCGCGGTCCATCCGCGCTCGCGCGTTGGCAGGCTAAAACCAACCCTTCGACCTTCTCCACTTTCCGTTCCATCGACCGGACGATAACAATATTTGAGGGCGTAAAACACAGAACTTAAGATCTCATCGAGCGACACCAAAATATATTGTCAACCGCGTTTATTAAAGATTCAATTCAAGACAACTGATACGCTCGCCCAGAAATACACCGCCAATCATTCTGAGAAGCAATGACGGTGGCCTCTCCTCAAAATCAATCAGTGTACCAAACACTCAATCTTGGATCGTTCCCTCAAAATGTCCTCGAGTTTCAAGACCATGACAAGTACCTCCATCAAGTAATCTTTGTTGACCATCAACTCCAATCAACACTCTTGCGAGTCTCAGCTCAAGATTTATTCATCACAGCCTCTGAAGAAAATTCCCATGATGTAATCAGGCAGCTCATTCAATACATGAACACGCTTAACGCACGCAACGCGAGTGTGAACAAATCATACTTGGAGGTATACTATGCTTCGGTTGTGCTCGCTCATTTGCACATCTTGATACGTGACTTTGAATCTGCCATTGCCACGTTGAATGACTTTCGCATTGATCACTCGGTCTTCTTTGAGAGCAGCATCGAATATGAATTTCTTGACTACTTGTCAGCCAGGTTTCACTGCTTGTTGGGTCAGGCTTCACAAGACAGAATTGCAGTATGGAGCGTGTTCTTGACATCCTTGAAAAGATACGGTCACACTTCTCAAGTGGCAGCGAACATTTGGATTGACTCAATTGTCGGAAACATGATCACGAGTCTTTCCCGAGACGGCGAAAGCGCAATGAAATTCGCGGACATTCGCAAGCTTGCCTTTGCCAACAACCTTTGTTCCCTAGTTTTGATAGCCAATCACAGCTTGAGACAAGAATTTACAAAATGCATCCATTCTTCGTTTAGGTCAGATTACAAGATATATTTGTCCGAGCTCATCAAGGACAAGATGAAGCTGCGAAAAGAATTTCCAGATGCCAGCGAGGAAAATTCTAGTGATATCGACTTCGTGCAAACCTTGTACCAGTCTTTAGACAAAATGTCTACACATAAACTGGCCAAACTCCATCTTCTCAAGGCAAAAACTTCCAAAGAATTTTTGATCAGTACTACAGAGAGGTCTTATCAAAGTCAGGCAGTGCTTCTGAACTTGATCGTAGCATTGTTGGACTTGGGAGAATACGACGAAGCAATTGCGGCGTTCAAAACTTACGTCAGCTACATTGAAAAGGAGAAAATCCAGTTAGGAGTCGTCCCCGATCTTCTTCAGGTCATCAAGATTTATGCCCTCTGTATCACGCTGTTCAACCCGCTCAATTCATTCATTCAAGATGCAAAGTCTCACAGCAAACGCTTCAAGTACAATAGTCTCGACATTGTGACATCTGACGTGACAAACTTTGCCAAATCTCTTGAGGGTTACTTGGCTCAACTAGCTACATCTGCTAACTTGGTTTACGATGACAAATGCAACGATCAGCAGGAATACTTATCTTTCTTGTACCATAGGTATAATCTGCACGCGAATCTTGGCAAAGATTCCGTTCTTTTTGTGATATCATCAAATGCATGGTATTCATTAGGAAGGCTCTACCAGTATTTTTGCACATATGGCTCGGCTGATGCAGAAGCTCTCGAGAGAAACGAGAAGCAGATATTGCTACACTATAAGAATGCCTTGATAGCTAAGCCTGGCGGAAGCCTGGATATTCTCTTCGATTATGCTTTGGCTTTGGCCAACGAGCAGTTCTTGAGAGAGTCATTCACATTATGCAAATTCATTTTGAGAAAGCATCCCGAGTCATTCAGAACGTGGAACTTACTCTCACTCTTGGCGAGTGCTTTCGAAAACGAGAAATCTTTGAACAAAGACATCATGCCTGAACTTCTGATCGAGGGACCAGTCCATGAACCGCATAGTGAAGAAAGGTTGGATCTACCAATGAGCGGAAAATCAAATATACTGCACGAGTCTGAGAAATTTATCGGTGATGCACTAAACATAGCTAGCATTCTTTTGAAAAGAAATAACGATTTAGAGAGAACTGTTTCTTTCGAGATTAAGCACGAGATTCTTCAACTAAAATTAACGCAGCTCGCAATAAGGGAAGTAAAAAATGGGGTCAGTTCTATTCTAGAACTCATTCCGGAGGTTTTCAGACTCTATGGAGAATTGTTTCTGGGCTCACTCACTATTGGATTTGATGCGTCTAAGATCTCGGAAACCAATAATGATACCAAATCCACTAATCGGCCAAGCGTCGCAGATGTTTCCAGGAGCGGCAGAAATGCAGTTGAGTCTCGTCGTCGCCCAAGCGAAGATAGCATCCAGAAACTTTCTAGATTATCTCTCGCTAGTTTAGAAAGAACCCAGAACGTGAAGCACGGAGCAGAAGGAGCGGTGACTCCGGAACGCGAAAGAGAACAAAAGCTCTTGCAGGAAGTGTGGTTGTGGACAGCTTCCTTATACTTAAAGACTGGTCTTCTTGAAGAAGCAGAGCAATGTATCGTGGAAGCCGAAAGCGCTTTCAAGCCCAATACCAAGACATATACTTACTTGGGCCTTTTGACCTCGGGCCATAGAAAGCGCCTCGCTCTTCAGGAGTTTGAGAGATCGTTCGAAGTGTTCCACTCTGCTGAAGAAGAGTTCAATAAGAGATCCTACGGGTTGACACTAATTGGTTTGGGCCAATTACTTCTCGACGAAAAAGAGGGGACCGAATCGCTTTTCACTTCCGAGAAAGACCGAGACGCAGGGCTTGTACGCTTAAAAAATTACTTGGAAAGCCACGTTAATTGCTGGCCGTACGGCCGCAATTGCCCCGAGGTTTGGCACTTTTTGAGCATGGTCTATGAAAAGTTTGATGACAAGCTTTTACAAGCAGATGCCCTTTGGAGATGCGTTGATCTCGAGGCAGTCAGGCCCGTTCGTTCTTACGAGATCTGCGAAGAGTTTGTCATGTAAAATCAATTTTTAGATTATCATCATAACTTCTGTTCACTCCCGTATCCGAGAACGCCCATTTTAATTGTCATTTGATAAACATGGACATTGAAGTTAGATCGCCCTAAAAAAGGCAAATCATTTTATCTCTCAATAGCCGCATCGGCGCTCCTCTATACAGTGAAAGCGAAACAGGCGCACTTTGTCAATCGAATGAACAAGAATTACATCACATGCCCGAGAGAGCTGAGTAATTTAATAAACTTGCTGAGCTCACAAAAGTTAAAGAGAAAAATCATGGCAGAGATTGTACCCAAGAATATAACTTACTGCGGTGTATGCTCGTATCCTCCTGAATATTGTGAATTTGGGCTCTCCCTCAAGAGATGCAAAGAATGGCTCAGCCAGAATAAAACAGAAATTTTCGAGAAGTTATATTCCGACGAAGCCTTGGCAAACGCCACCTCGACCCTTTCGATGGAAAAGGAGGAAAAAATACACAAGGAGTTGGAAAAGAAGCTGGCTCGTGAAGAGGCGAAGTTGGAACGCGAATTACAGAAAAAGCTTGCTTCAAAGGTTGTAATCAAGAGAATCGAGAGAAACAAAAGAAAGCATATCATTTCAATCAGTGGATTAGAAGTCTTCAACATTGACATGAAGAAGTTGGCGAAGACTTTCGCTCTGAAATTCGCTACAGGAGCATCGGTGACCAAAAATGCCGAGAAGAAAGAAGAGATCATGGTGCAAGGAGATGTCAGTGATGAGGCTCGGGCGTACATCGAAAAATTGTTGGAGGAGCAAGGCTTGAATGAGGTCAAGGTTGAACAGATTGACGACAAGAAGAAAAAGAAAGCGGAAGCAGCCGCTCAAGCCACTCAAACAAATACAAAGAATTGAGTTAATAGTTTCGTATGGGCAGGAGACTGAGGTGAGAGTTAACGAATAAATAAACAAGAATCACGTCGGAACTCTGAGTGATTTTCAAGTCCCGCGAGTTCTAGTTGTATTTTTCTTTAGTGACCCATGACGTCCCATATTCGTTGAAGTCAGGAGACTTCATCAAAATTCGATAGAGGTGTGCGATTCTGCGTTTTGTGTTGAATTTCTTGGATTTAGACCTTTTCCCAAACCGATTGTGTTCCTTGCTTTGGTTTCCCAATCCGAACCCATCCGTTAGTCCTAATATAGCCAACTGGCCCAGCTCAGAGTCTCCTGTCAAGTGGCAATTTATTTCCCACAATGTAACTGCGATATCATAATTGTGGGAATACTGGTAATACTCCCCCAAACCATGCAAGCTGATAGCTAACGCGTTATCATTGTCTTTACCTAAATACTTGTCGAGGCTTAGGCAGTCGCTTTTGTCCATATAACCCGACTTTTCATCAAATAGAGATTTGGCTTTGCGGAGAACTAGCGAGACACGAGCAGCTTTCCTGAAATAATCCAAAATAAGAGTGTTTTCATAATTGCTGGCGATAGCCTCATCTTTGTTGAATGTTAAGAGCCAATTTCCAAACATTGCTATCGCAATAGGGATGCAAAGTCCCTCATCGAAATTTGCCAGCTTAGAAAATGTTTCATAAAGTTCGGGCCTTCCAATATTGTCACCTGATAGAGCGTATTGATCCAACACGCAATTCAAAGATTTGAGCCGAAGACTTAGATTTTGTAGAAGTTGATCTATCTTAAGGTTTGTGTCTGCGTGATATCTTGTTAGATTTGAGAAACGAACCTCACCGAGCTCACGTGAGCTTTCGACTAGATAATTCAAAAGATGCGCTTCACAGGTAAACAAATTGTTTATTGTGTCCCCAAAAAGAAATACTTCCGCGGCATCTGACCATTTGACGTCGAGGACCAGACCCTTTTTGCTTTGGTAGTGTTGAGCTTTCAACTTCATTGTGACGTAAGAGAAGAATTGCTCATCCTCATCGCATGGTTGCACAAGTTTCTCTTTGCCGAGAAGACGCTGCCTCAACTTTTGGAACTTGTTGCTACGTGGCTCTTCTGTGTCAAATTTCTCCATCGTCAACCTAAGGCTTTGCAAGTCCAAGTCATCGGACATCTCTGAAATGGAATATCCCAGGGTGTGGATAGTGGAGTTGGAGGATACCGATGATACATGAGAATCTCGAGTCCCAGGCGAAAGTTCGAAGAAATCCAATCTGGAAGGTTGTTGGTTGCCATTTTCGATGGAGTCGTTTGACGCGTGGGGCTCATCCACCTGAATGTCAGGAATGGAAGCGTGGACATGAGTACATGGCTCGGGCTCGCTCAAGTACGCGCTCAACAAAGAGCTCGAGTAATAATTCTTCGAGCTATCCATAACAAAATAATATGATTGGTCTCTCGAAGATGACTTGTACACGATCACAGCGTCTCCCTTAAATCCGGTTCATGACGAAGGGTGCGACTGAGATCTCTAGAGATAACGTGTTTTTACGCGTGAGCCAAAACCGATAAGAAACGCACAATGAGCGCACACTTTCGAGTCACGTTAACTTCTACATACAGGTCAGTTGTGTTAGCAAATTGCTGTGGAACAATCAGAGTTTCCAAAGAGTTTTCTAATTTAGCCAAAACACACGCTTATGGACAACACTGTGGACTTGGCGCGCATAGAAAAATTGGCTGTGACCCTGATCAGAAAGTTGAGGCTGAGTTAACGGGAGAAGCTTAGCCACAGATGCGCTTTAAATATTGCGGCCTGCTATGTATAAGAGGTTTCTGAAAAAATGCAGGCTGATTGGATTCCAAAACCTTCTAAGTCAATCTTGTAGAATTGAGATTTTCTGATCCATGTCTAGCACGAGGGCAGGATCCAAATAGGATTAGATTGAAAAGATTTGGCAAGTGGTTCGCAACAAAACTCAAATGCAAATTAGGAAAGTAGCATTTTGATAGAAGAGATTTTCTCATTTTCATTCGAAGCAAATTGTGCCCCATCCCTCTCCTGCTTGACGTGTTCTGCACCGCCATCAATGGGCGCGAGCTTGACTGGTGTATTATCGTGTAGTGTGGTAATCCTTGTAATTGATGGCAACAGAGGGCTAGTTTTCAGCGAAGCAGAATTCAGCTGCAGGGCTGTAGACGGTAGAGATAAATGCTTCAGGCCATTTGCACTGGAAGAATGGCCGTCTGCGTGAATTATAGAGGGTACATCGGTTGCGATAGCAGCCTTTGGATACGCAATGGGGCTGATACTCGTGGATGGAGTAGGATGTGTCACCATTTGCGCTGTTGACGAAGTTTTTGAAGCGCTGGTTCTCGAGGCTGCAACGGAGATGTGTGGGGTTGGCACAGGCCGAGTATAATAAGCGGTATTCTCAGGCATCACCGGCGTAGGAACATATTGCCCTGGTTGAGGCATCATGTGGCCATTCGGTAAATGACTTCCGTAAGGCTGGCCAGCGCCATATGATGGCTGCGGATTATACATATATTGGGCGACACCTGGTCCCGAAGCTGGCGCATGAGCTAGTTGCGGAGAAGCATACTGCATTGGGACTTGCTCTGCTTGATAAAAAACATGCTGCGGATGCTGGCCTGGAACAATGTGCATCGGGAGCTGTGTGTATGGCATTGCATGATTGACTGGCTGTACTTGATAGTAAGGCATATACATGGGCTGCATCATCGTCTGAGACACAGGTGGCGGGCATGCTGACAGTGGTGGCCTAGGATTATCGGAGGTCGATTGCTTGCGCGAGCTTGCACCCGCGAGGTGGTTTTTACGATCAGAATGAGGCTCTCCACGTGCATCTGTGACAGAGGAGTAATGTGGCGGCTGATTGTCTAGAGAGTTTACCACCCCACCACGAGTCGCAACCTTTTCTTGCCGCTTTGTAGAAGCGTCTTCTTCGCGGTCATCGCGCAAATTTTGATTGTGCTGGGCCAATCGTAAGGCGTTTCTCGCGGGGGCGTCAAGGTTCAAGTACGCGCAATGTAGCCTGCCCTTGAGGCAGTTGAAACATTGCGGTAGGTGCTCGTCACATTTGATGCGTCTTTTTTTGCAGATTCCACAGCCCAAGTGGGAGTTTCTGTGCCTGCGCCTCAGATTCTTCTTCTTGCTATCATGAGATGGAGTCTGAGATTCGTAGGACGAAGGAATCTCGGGCGCGGTGGGTGGAAAGGCCGACCCAATGCTTGTGGCTTCATCGTGTTCGAAGTTGGACTTCGACAAAGCCTCACGAGTACTGGCAGGCTCCGATTGTTGTGGCTCGGACTTTTTTCGGGCCGGAGGTAGCGGGTTCTTCAATGCAGAGCTAAACACATCCATGACGAGGATGCAAAAAAACGACGAAGTTCACTTTAGTTTGGCAGTCGGCTATGCCTTTTGCAATGATCTCGATTTCAAGGTGGCAAACCAGAAGTCGTGAATATGAAATCGGAAGCTTTAGAAGGCACCACAAGAAAAGAGAAGCTTTGCGATGTTGGTTAGATAGGGCTACCCTTTAGCAAAGAAAAATCACTTTTGCGGATTGGTCGGTGGGGGAGGGGGATCGCCTGCTTGCGTGGGGCGTACTGTTTAGAACTGTACAGACGACTTTTTTTCGGTGCAAGAGATCAGATATACCGGCGCTGGATGTAAGATACGAGATTGTTCAGGTTCTCTCCGGACTTCTTCGGGCTAATTCACAAATGCCCGCAATCAAAAATCTGTGGCTCTTTGTTTTACTTTTCGATCGATTATAATCACTAATTTTAGATATACGAGTTCTGTTCACGAGTCCGAACCTCCTATTTTACATCCTTGGCGTCGGAGATATAACCGCGACAAAAACGCAATTATTTGAAAGCGCGAGTGCCACTTGCAATATGCCGGTGTGCACATAAGAGTCGGCCCGGTGCGTAGGGAATGTACGAGGTGAAGCGGGGCTATGGCTTTAGCCGGTATGTGACAGGTCAACTCGCAACGAAGCTCGGGTCTCAAGCGCTCATGCCATTGGGCCGCGACAAGAGATTTACCGGTGCTCGGTACTTGCGATGAAGAATGAGCCAAACAGGAAATCATCTGGAGTCAAAATACGTTGTGAGTGCTATCTACAGTGGTGATTGTCAACCTCGCGAAGATCATTTACGGCAACTTTACGGAGCGCGATGTGCAATCCAAAAGATGCGAGCAAGGTCGGGGACGGAAATCCAAAGGGTGGTGCATCGTCTATTTATATCTTGCGCACCAATGTTTGAATTCGCAAAGCTATTTCACATCTGCGAGAAGTCATTGATCCGCCGACATACCAATATTGCAAGTATGTGTGGCACAAGATTAAGTGTTGCTTAAGCTTGCTGTGATGTACGTGCCACCATCAGATGGCTCGCAAACTGGGCGTTTCACCGGCACACAGACATGCATGCCAGTCGAAACGCATTGAAATGTCATTCGCGGATAGCCGGCGATGTCTTGAAACAATCCCCGTCTTAGGCGGTATGATATTTTTTTTGCTTTTTGTGAATTTTATGTTTTCTTTTTCTAATTTGCGCTTTGTTGGCATATTGGTACATGCTATTTTGCAGCTTGTGCCCCTCTCGAAGTTGAAGCCAACTTGTATCGGAGAATCCGGGGCGATCGCTTTGCGGTGTTTTTTTCTTCTTTAGTGAAGCTTCCGATCCGTCGTAAAACGCCGCGGCAAACAGGGTATGCACGTCTATAGCTTTTTTGTCTTTGAAGCACACATTTGAGTTGGTCGCTTAGCTTCTTAAGATAGCGTTGAAAAGTAGTTTGATGACCGCATGTTCTTGTCACAGCTATAAACCAGTCATCAAGCCAAAATCACTCGCTACTGATATATCTGGGCCCAAATTCTCCTATCCTTTTTATGTGCGAAAGTTCCGTCGTGCATTGCAACATGCCATTCTCGCACAATACGCCGTCGGCTAAATTAAGCATCACCTGGGAATGGCAAGGGCAGTGCGTGTACACTGGATCTCAGTGTTAACAGACGGAGTAAACTTATTCGCAAGCAAGCACTCGGATTTTTCAGGCAATTAAGGCTCCTGATACATCCCTCATGTCATCTGAGAAGTCAGAGATAATGCGTCAGGGGCGATTCTATCCTCAAATCCTCAAACCCTTGAAAAGGAATACAACAATTGCTTCTCCTTCGTCAGGACTTTCTACGCAACAAATTCTTTTAGTTGGCGACAGAGCTATCAGCAAGAACAATTCAGAAAAAGTTCGCTCACCTCGCGATCTACTTAGTTTTAGCGTGACATCATGCCAGAGAACCCTAGAGGGTGATTGTAGTGGAGCATGGCCATGAAATATGCAGCTGTAATGCGGAGCATGCCGTTTAATGTACTTTAGAATCGAAATTTCCGCTCACATTGAAGTTTCACAAAATACCAGAATATGCTCATGAAAGTTAACCACGAAACTAACGGCTGGACAATTCGTCATCGGTAGATGGAAGGTAAGACTCGTCAAAGCTACCCATTCTTTTCTTCCACCACTTTTGTTTGTGATCAGCCTTGCTCAACTCCTCCATGAATATGTCAACATCCTCCTCATCACTATCTCTCTTTTTGGTCATCGCGATGATTGATTTCCCCTTTTCTGTTGAAACGTCATAGGTCGAGCCTTCGACCAAATCCTTGAGTACAATTTCTCTAGTTCTTCCCAAAGATTCGATAGCGGAAACTCTTTCTATAGTTTCATCTAAAAGCATGTCGAAATTGGGCTGTGACGCGATCTCATGAAAAGCCCTCATCATGGGCACAGAATCAGCTCGCACACGCGAGTCGGAATCGACAGTGAATATGTTCAAGTTGTCGTATTGCTGGATGTAATCAGCCCTTGTCATGATTTGGCGAGATCTCCATAATGGTAATTCCGGCAAATGATGGTCTTTGCAAACGTCTTTTGCGTCGGGTGAGTCTCCAGAGATCAATGTGTTCATTCGCCGCCTGTCCATCTCAACAAATTCCCGTACGAGAAGCATTGCACTCAGCGAGAATTTACCTGACTCCATTACATCGTCGTCCATGTCTTCGCCAAGCAAACCACATTGATTGAGAAACCAAGTTTTTTCTCGATCAATGATTTCGTGACACGCTTTGATCACATCCCGGTGCCTAGCAACTTGGCTTATATGCTGTGGTCTCCCGCCTATGAGATCGTAGATTTTGTGACACACATCGTCTGGTAGAGCAAGATCGGGGTTTTTCGCGGCCGGGAAGTATTTGCTTCGTATAAACTTGAGTACGCTGACAGTTTCTTTGCGGTTGAAATCGCGAACATTTACAAGTTCGAGTCGTGTGCCCAATCTTTTGAGCTTTTCGTATACCCAATAATCATCACTATTGAAGATTATAGTGACCAACTCGCTACCAGACAAACTTTCCGCCTTTTGTTGCAAGAGCTCGAGTAGCTTGACACCTTCTTCATTTTCCTTGATGAGATGTGAATTGTTTATGATTATGATGAACGGTTTCTCACTCTTCCCAATAATACGCTTGTGAATAGCGAGTTCCTCGAGTTTGTTGAATGCTCTCTCTATATCGAGTAAAGCTGTCGTATCCCTCGGGCCACGAATGCTGAAAAGCGAGCCAATGTAGTCTTCGTTGTAAGCAAAATTAAGAGCTTTTCCGAGTCTAATTCGGAATATCTCAGGGTCAGCATGCGCGTCAAAGATAGCAACATTGCTGCCATCTGTCTTCTTCATTGCCTCCATAATCAATGTTGTCTTGCCTGTTCCTTTTTCCCCCACAACTAAAAAGTACCGGCCTCTAATCTTTCCGCTTACAATGTCATCGAGGAGTTTTTGCTGTGGCCTCTCCACCCAAAATCTCGCCAAATCTTCATTGTCATTCTTCAGGTCAGCATCAGATCTTTTGTTGGTCTTCTTGTGAATTGCAAGCTGATACGCTGGATCACCCTTCTGAAATGCCTCGTCCATTTTGTCCAAGACATGCGCATTGTAGAATCGATGGTAGAGCAAACCCGAGAGACCTAAGACGGCGACCGAACTCAATGTAATACCTATAGTTTCGAGACATTTAAAGATAAATTTTCCAAATTTTTCTAGAGTCTCCTTGAATTTAGAAGGCTCTTCTTCGTCGTAAGACTCTGACTCCTGCTCTTCCTCTGGGGCTTCTTGCGGTTTCTTGCCTTCACGGTCGGGATCAGTTTCGGGTCCATGAGATTTACCATTAGGTGGACCACCTCCGCTATTTCCCCCGGAGGATTCGCTTAATATCTCATGATTGTTATTAGGTACTTCGTGATTGGTCAGATTCAGACTCAATCCCACCTCATGAATCTGGGTAACGCGTCCTTTAATACTGTTTTGAGTTGATGCGTTTGATTCATTTCCAATGAAGTTTTCTCCCGTCTCCCCTTTCAACTTTTGCTTCATGACTTTCTTCTGTTTGATGAGCTTATTTTTTTGCTTTTTGAGCTTCTCATTGTTATCTTTTACATCCTCCGTATCTAGTTCCTCTAGCACATCGAAGGGAAGTAACGGATTTACAAAAGAGTTTCTGGGAGATGAATGGAGCAAGCGTAGGGAGCCTGATTGTGAAATGGCGAGGGGCCGATAAGGAAGAGAACTAACATGTTTGCAAATAATCCTTGTAATCATGATGTTTTATGATTGATACCTAAGCAAGGGACGCGACACGTGTAAATCAAAAGAAACGTCCATGCAGTCCTGTCCAAATATCACTTTCAATGAAACGAATCTACCCGAGTTTAGCCTGTGAAGGTATTATTACTATTTTCGGACCTCGATTGATTTTGTTTTTACTAGGAAAGGTCAAAACCTGAGTTCGCATAGATGGAGTATAACAACTTTTGGCGTATCAATGCTTTATCCTTGTAGTCAGGAAGCTTGAGTAAGTTCAAGCAAGTCGAAGCAGTGGGCAATCTATTGGGCGACCCGCCATTGCTGATGCCAAACTTTGGATACATTGCTCCAAAGCCAAGGAGAGGAGCTCGTGAAACAGACGTGACAAACTTCACGAGGTCACATCTTTCGTGCGACGTCATTTCTTCGACGACTTCCCAAAACAATTTGATCGTTTTATCATCGTCAAAGTAGCCACCATACTGAACGTTGGATATCCAGTCCGCCATGTCAATATCATGGCCACCACTTATGAGCATTTGCATTTCGAGAGGGTCAAACATGTTGAGCCAGTTGGGCTTTATCAAATGGAACAACCCCTCGAGAAAGAAATTGGTTTGTAACCGAAGCGATAAGTTCAACTTGAAGTTCGAAACTTTGTGTATGTAGCTAAGCCTATTCTGCTGCGTTACCGCTTCATGCGCTCCATTTGGTGGTGATAAGTCATACAAATATGTCTTATTTTCGATCACTTCATTAATGGTGAAATTTAGATCGAGATCTTGAAGCTGGTGATCGTCCATGTCCAAAAGTTTGTTGAGATTTGCATAAAGCTCGGGATCCAAGAACACCAAATCATCGATCGAGGTGGATGCATTCTTATGAGCTGCTCTCCACTTGGCAAGGAATGACGGGACAAAGCTAACATCGATTAAAATGCCCTCATACAAACACTTACCGACAATCATTCCCAAAAACTTCGTGTACATTAGCCTCTCTCGTTGGGAATGAATATCGATTTTTTCTGCCAATTTCCAAAAGATATCGTCATTTGGATAGAGATTATATGAAGGGGACTCCTTAAACAAGCAAAATTTATTGTCCGAACTGAACCCTTCACCAACCACAGAAGTGAGAAATTCTTTTGTGAGCCCTCCTCCGTCAATTCCAGCCTCTGGTCCATGCTTGTTGTGAAAAGTTACTTTCAACGGGTTTTTAAAATTGTCACCCAGCTTAAAAAAACTTTCAAAAGCGTCTTGAAGCACAAACTCCCGCCTTATATCGGCAGACAACTTATGCAGATTTACGTCCTCACTAAAAAATGAAAATGTTGAGTCCGCTCCATATTTATCCTTATCCACCTTGATTGAATTCTGAAATATTTGAACCCTGGTCGTAAAATCAACGAAAAATGGAACATTATGAAGAATCTCTAATTCAAATGCTCTCTGAGATTCTAACCCAGGAGCAATTTTCTGTTTGATAGAATATTTGGAGGCAATACTCTCGGACAAATTTTCATCATCAGACGACTCAGCGTCGTTTTCTTCAGGCTCGAGTATAATATTTTGAGAGAGAAGTTTCAAGCCGTCGATAATCCACATGAGCGGCGGTAAGAATTGTAGCCGTATGTTTTTGATATAAAGCTGGTTCAAGACGGAAACTGAGATGTCTTTTAGTTCATTTGAGTATGCTCGGGAATGCTTTATGAGATTAAAGCAAAATGACTTGAGAAAATAGCAGTACTTTTTGATGTCCACTAGGGAAAAATTGGCATTTGTAAAGCTCTCTGTGTCTTTAGAAACAACAAGCCAAGAAGATAAAATATGGTTGTATGCGTAAACGAGCTGCTCAAACACACATTCATGGTCGGATTCGGCATCAACCGCTTTAAGATATGAATGTTGAGCATTCCAAACACCCGAGAGATGGGCTTGGAATTGGACTATTTGCGTCATCGCATGAAATAGCCATTTGGGTAGCTCCGGTGTTATTGACATGACCATACAGATTGATGTTCTTGAGTGGGGAAACAAGCGCACGAGTTGAGATAAAAGCTTCACACACAAAAGACTGTCTGATTCACGCAAATACGTAAAGGCCAGCCTCACAAACGTCGATGAATGGAAATTCAGTAAAGCTTTAAAATCAGCTTCAGAGACAAGAATTTGACTAGCTGAAGCGTACAGGTAATCTTTGTCCCCCGGAATCAAGGGAGTTTCAATTGTGCTTAGTATTCTCGCGTGGATGTAGTGACTTTGGACAAGCGATTGAGTCGGACCTAACGTCAACAAGCTGAGTAATAAATTCACCTTTTTTATGTCAGGTAACTGTGTGATGCTTGCCATCGCTGCGACATTTGCCAAACACTTCAGCGCAATGTCAGAGTACTTCGACGATGCAGATAGAAGAGAGCGAGGCGCGTCCGCTAGGAATTCAACGAATGCGTTCGGAGAATCATTCGAGTTGATCTCGAATATAAGCTTTACAATCTCAGACAGATTTTCTGAAGTGGCACATCTGCTTACGTTCTTGATCATTGACTTGAGTGCGCCACCGGGCAGTAATGCGATATCATATCTGGAAGAAAGTAGCAAAAGACACTTGAGAGCAGCTTCCCACGAGAACCGTCTTGAGAGCCCAAAGTTCAATGTTTGAGCTAGCGACGCAACATCTTCCGTTGAGAACAACTCTTTCAGGCGGCAGATAGCCGTAGTCACGGAAGAATAAATTGATCCTAGTAGCGAGGCAGGGCCAAACCTTGTAATGAAAGCGACCTCTGCGCACCAGCGACTTGTATCGTATAAAAGACCTTCAGTGTCCCAAACCTGATGTAATTCGATGGCCGCCCGACGAAGATCTAGAAGCCTTCGTACATGCAGCTGAATGAGAACTATACGCTTCTCTCTTTCGCGTGAAGCCTCTCGCTCTTGTCGGTCCTTTTTGGCTTGCTCAAGAAAGGATCGGTTTTTATTGCCACCGCGATTTTCTCCAAGATTGACGACCCGCCGTTTTGTGGAGCCATTGAAATTCAACATTTCATCAGCTTATTCTATGTACTCGCTTCAAGGTTGGGCGAGTTGTGTATTCGGATTCCGCAGGAAGCAGTCGAGAGAATGCAACGAGAACTCATAAGTATAGTTGAGGCCGATAAGGGCCGAGCCACCGATCGGCCGACGCGCAGGGCCGGCCTTTTGCACCAGATTCTACATACCCAAAAAAAAAAAATATACACACTCGGTGGCATGATAAATCTTTCACGCATAATTGGATCATCAATTACCGTCGATCGTATTGAAGAACGAAAAGATGCAACCGATTAAATCGAATGACTGTGTTCATCTTTGTGGATGAATGTAAAGTTGGACGTCATTTGAAAAGATATTCTATGTGTCTATATAGCTGAGTATTCCTTTGAGCATATTTTTCGTTCCACGTCTCTGATATATGTGAATAATTGCAAATGAGGACTGGTGGCTTTCATCGTGTCTCTATTTGAGAAGTTCAAACAAGTGGCCCAAAGACTCAATGTAGTATTGTGGCTCTGTGCTTTTATCATCGATGTGACTCAAGTCAGTCAACTTGCTTCCTCCACTCAACACCAAAAGTGTGCCACCATTTTGACCGCCTAAATTTCCATCATTACCAAACTTAATATCCGTATACATGGTGTCTCCGACCATTACAGTGCGCTTGCGATCATACTTTTGATCCTGTAAGATAGTGTCAAGAAACAAAGTGCTTGGTTTACCCACGTTCAAGAAGTCTCTCCCGCAGGTATAGCTCATCAAATTTACTAGCGGGCCCCCGGCAGGCAAGATCATGCCCTTTGGCCCAGGATAGGTAGTATCTATGTTGGTTCCGATGAAAGGAAGCGACTTGTTGTTTACTAAGAGGTACTGAACTGTAGTGGCAACTCGCATGTATGTAAGGTTTTTAGTAGAGCCTACAACCACAGCTTTCACCTCGGGATCAACATTCAAAAGTGGCGAGTCTGGATCCCAGGGGCCATCAAGATCAGGGTCGGTGCCACCGAGCGGAACAAATCCAGATTCCTTCAATTCTTGTGCGATACCATCATCCCCAAATACCCATATCTTGGAGTTTTGTGGGATTCCTAGCTGCTCTTTGAGGACCAATGCTGCTGAATAACATGTTGGGTATATCTCTGACTTTTCGATATTTTTGAAGCCCAAATCATCGAATTTGCGGACGTATGCATTTCTGGATTTGGAAGAGTTATTCGTGACAAATGCAATCGTCTTTTTGCGTTGTTGCAACCAATCTATGAATTCGACCACTCCTGGAATCGCCTCAGTATCGAGCCATATCACGCCGTCACAGTCGAAAAGGAAATGGTCATACTGGTCTATGAAATCCAAGGCTTCGCTTTTAGTTGTGATCTTTCGCGCTGCTGTAGTCATCTGGTGGTGCAATTTGGATAGAGCGATTCAACTTGGTAAAACTTAGCAAAATGCTCTGACTCACTCCACGTTGATTTAGCTGCATTGCGGCTCTGGCAAAATCTGCATGGGCGAGCTATTTACGAGCACGAGCCTTGTGCATGACAATTCCGAGATACCGTGCTCAACTGTTACAAAAATTTTGTGAAAAAGTGGAAATTGAATCGGAATTCCTGGTTGCGCTGCTGTATATCATTCACGATACTTTTCCAAAAGTTTTTGATCAATTGTGCGTGGGTTCCAATTACAGCTTCAGATCCGCGGCCTTAAAGAAAAGAAACGAACGGAGGCTTTGCAGATTGTACACCCTTTCACGAGATTAGAGCATTTGACTAGTACACATTCCGCAAGAGATATACAGAGGCTTCTTTAAACATTTTGTCGTAACTCATTACGCAACCAAATGAGAGGATCGCATGTTTACTGGCGTTTTCTGCAATTTACTGGACGTCTTGTTTCTCAAAGTCCGACAATCCAGAAGCGGCCCCGCGTTTTCTGTCGCAAAGCTCATCACGAGACTCCGGCTTGCCAAATTCAAAAACCTATTGATTCTTTCAAACACGAGCACAACGAAGATAGACGCACTACGGAAATGAGTATAGAACTGGTAGGCGAAGAAATCCGCGAGGCCACCAAAATCCTCGAGACCCTCGAGGTCAAAGACAAAAAACAGAAACAACGGAAGGCACAGACCGAGGAAGAATACCTAGAACAAAAGCGACAGTTCGACGAAGCCGGCCCCCAAAATAATACCGACGACTGGCTTTATGATCTGCAAAAACTATCTACTCTAGAGTGTACAAAAAAATTGGACCGTGTCCATATCCTACACGCGTGCGAGAAGGCGTACTTCACTGGAGATTACGAGAAATGTTTGGAGCTTATACGCATAGGAGAGCGTCTATACAACGTCGAGCTAGATGATTCAACCGCCAATACTGAGCTCAAGAATGTGTTTGAGAGTTCCGGACGGAAAACGAGGAAAAGCACCAAGGTGGAACGGCATGTTGTAGAGCTTTTGCACATTAAAGAAGCGTGTTTGAAGAAGTGGGGGCATAGAACAAGCGAAAATAAGGTTTAATTATTGAAGGACATAAAATTGTTGTGCCCTTTTGAATCAATGCTCTAGGGTGAGAGCAATCGGTAATCGTAGGCTTCATTATAGAAAAGTTCGAATAATGTAGCTATTTTCTTTTAAGCCAGATTATGGCTTGAATGAAACTCACGTTCCTGCCTCGTAGCTCCATCTCGTCTTCGGATTCATCTCGCGTATCATAAGATATACTCAGTTTAACCTCGTCAACAACTTCAACTGTTCCGGTGCTGAAATCCACCTGATAGCCCAGGTTTTCCTGGAAATGAAGGCCTATTGACACCACCTTCTCCATAGCAGCACCCATGGCCTTGACTGTCAAAAACTTTACTTTTTTGTATTCTCCTTGCTGGTGCTTTTTGAAGTTCGTTGGCAATCGATCAAATTTTTCAAGTAACCTGTCGATTCGTTTTAGCGCAGAGACGTATGGTGTGGACTTCTTCACGAAAAATGTAGTCTCATTTTCTGTTTTTGAGAGTATGCGAGTATTGGGGCTATTTCTGATCATAGCAAGAATCAATAATTGTATGACACGGACTCTCTCTGGTTGGTCGCCACACGTTTTTTGGAGCTTACTTCAAAAAGCCTAGCCCAGATCAGATCAGATAGCAATTAGTGTCGTAGGCCCCAGTCGCACTTTTTTTGATCGCTTGTAAGATGTTACTGAGCTCGCACGCACCCTTAGTCTCCTTTCATATGTAGGGTTTAAGAACCGCGTCGCGTTGTCATGGAACGCGTATATTCTATGTTTTTAATTCCCATTCCCTAGAAATTCCCAGTTTTAATATTCACTGCCAATCTTTTGAAGATTATTTTTCAATCACTACAATCAATGTTCCATTCTCAGAATCATGATTCAGCCGCAATACCCCAAAACACCCCACCAAATACGCCACAAGCTCGCTCTAAAAGGAGCCGAGATGAATTTGAACAGGCGTACGTGAGCACTAAAAAGGCCCAGTTTCATCAGATTCATAGTGTAGCCCATTTGAAAACAATTCGAATGATGATGGAAGCTTCGAGAAGGCAATCTTTTCCCGCCGTCTCTGAGGAGGAAGATGTTGTGCAAGAAATGGATTTCGCGTCGTCCTCATGCCACCAGCAGAAGCCTTACTGGCCCTTGATATCTCGAATCAAATGATATTCTGGGTTACAGTGCTGTATCTTCAACCACTTCCAGATCCTTGAGGCAGGTCTGACCCACTCAAAAAAAGCATTTATACCCAATTTGGAAGAGGCGGACTTCAAGCACTTTCGATGATTAGCAAAAAAAATGCCGATGATGCAATACAACTGAAGCTACAAAAATCCCTGAACCGAATTAACTTTATGATAATGATATATAGTTATGAAGCCTGCTCTGATTCTTCTATTGTACACTAAGCTCTTACCTTTCTCTTTGCCTTCAAGACAACCTTTTGTTTGAGCTCTTCGTCAGACTCTTCCTCCTCTGACTCGACATCCATCATGTCCTCATCCTCGTCTTCTTCGTCTTCAGATAAGGCGTTCTCCTTAGCTGCTGCCTTCTCGGCCTTCTTTCTCAACTCAACATCTCTCATTCTCAATAACTCTGGGTTGCTCTCGACCAACTTTCTGTCAGATGCAAGCTGTCTCTCCTTGTTGCCTCTCATTCTGTTCTTGTAGAAGGCTCTCTCTCTCTTCAATCTGATTTCCTCTATTCTAGACATCGCCTTCAAGGTCGTGGCGACCAACTCTCTATTATACCTAACAGGAACGTTTCTCTTAGCTGCAAAAGTCAAAGTGGAGTCGACCACCAATTCCTTTCCGGCGGCCTTTCTGAAAGCCTTTGTCCATCTCAACTTTCTTGGGTTCCTTCTTTGTTTGAAGGCTTTGTGACATTTCGACCTGCAGAATCTGAACTCTTTTGCGTCATTTCTGACAAACATGATACCCTTACTCGGGTATACCGGCGATGAGCAAAAATGACACGAGTAGATTCTCATTTTCCGGTGCTGTGATGTGTATGGTTTTTAGAGATCTGGATGCAATTGTGATGCAGCGGATGATGAGATGAGGTGAGAAAAAAAAGGACTGGCTGATACCAATGGCCTCTACGCGCGGTGCACGGATGTCATCTAGGGGACCTGGGGAAGCACTATGAAACACTAGGCTACATGCCGAAATTGGGCAATATCAAGCTCGACAAACATTCGATTTTAATTTGAAGCTTAGAGTCGCGAACAATTTTGACTGATACTACAGTTTTGTGTATTTCGGCTCTTGATACCTCAGGATCTACTTCTGGTATCTGTTGGTCAGCGAGCGGTGGCGGCACGCACGTGACTCAACCTGGGCTTAAGCGCACGAAATTTTTCAGCATAGTGTTGAACAGGCCAAATCAATACTAATAAAGATGGAAGTCCCCACGCTACCAATACCGGGGGAGAGCTCGGCGCCACAACAAGCTGCTTTCACTGGCCATTTACAAAAAAAGAAGGCGGCTGAAGGAACAGCCGAATGGTATTTCGATAAAACATGTGACTGGATGGGTGATCACCCATGGATCACAGGCTTTGGGGCGCTTGGCGTTGTTTATTTTGCCCTGGGATTCGTCAAATCAAAGCAACCTGGTCTCAGTGGTAAGGCGTTCATAAAAGGGTCTTTCGGCGCCAAGATGGGTGCAAAAGAGGCTTTGCAAATCCTCAACCTTAAAGAAAGTACCCTCTCCAAAGCTAAGTTGAAGGAACAACACAGAAAACTCATGATGGCGAACCACCCAGATAAGGGTGGCTCGTCATTCGTGGCAACCAAAGTCAACGAAGCAAAAGATTTTTTGGAAAAGAGGGGAGGCTTGAAGCCTAAGTGAGTGGAACTTGTAAATACAAATTAGAGGGAATAGAAGGTCTCGCATATGCGGGATTGTACGTTGAAAACATGAGTAAGTAGTCAGCGATACGGAATTTTAACGTGAATTTGCCTATAACAAATTACTATGTGAATTTTATGGAAAACTATATTTTGTGAGATTCCGTATGTGCTTGGTATATTATTCACTGTATTTGTAAGGTAATCATTGTCATTCATGCTGTTCTTTCGCAATTCGCACCTTGCCCAAATGTTGAGACCCGAAGTTTCAAGCGGGTTACTCGGGTCAGTTCGCATCAAAACGGGCTTTGGCTTGTGTCTCACATCACACAACACATATGATGTGGAGCAACAAAGCCGCAAAGAAACTGGTGCGAGAGCCTTTTTTTATGACATATTGACTAGCAAAGTCCCGAGTACTATACTCATGTTCTTGTTTTTGGGCTGAGGAGATAAAGGCGCTATTTCGGCAAGACATGCTTGGCGAGGGCGGAGCCTGAAGATAATTATAGCGAGCGCTCTATTCCTGCACCAGCTGTCAACGAGGGCACCCGATATCAGCAAGCCAAAACACACCTCCTGACTTCTCGAAAGGATATTTCCCATCGCCAAAACAGACCTTCAAACATTCACTAGAGTTATAGACAGTGTGAAAGAATCCCTGAGGTACAATTATTTTTAGTTCAATTGATTTATTTCTCTTTCTTGAAGAAGCCTGGGTTCGATTTGATCGCACATAGAGATGACCACCTACGCCAAAATAGTGAAAGGGGCTACCAAGCTAAAAGTGGCGGCGCCCAAGCCAAAGTACCTCGAGCCGATACTCATGGCAACGCTGATGAATCATCAGGTAGCATCGGAGAATTTTCTCACCATCATGCGAACATTGAACGAAAGACTTCAAGACAGCTCGTGGCTGGTAGTATACAAAGCTCTCTTGGTGATTCACATCATGATTAGAGAAGGCGATCTCGATGTGACCCTAGAGTTTTTGGCAGACAAAGCTCCTAATATGTTGAACTTATCCAGATCCAACATCTCGAGGCATCTGGGGCTCACCACTGATGTACGTTACATCATGAAATACAGTCGATATTTGCATACTCGCGTGAGACATTTTGCGGACACCCGAATCGATTATGTGCGTGATGAGCGGGTAAACAACTCGGTGACACAGAATGGAGGTCGTTTGCGCTCTCTTTCAGTGGAGAAAGGATTACTTCGGGAATGCGAAAGTGTTCAGAAACAGATTGATGCTTTATTGAAAAACTCGTTCTTAGAGGCCGAGATCAAGAACGACATCGTGCTCACTGCTTTCCGTCTCCTTGTCAATGATCTTTTGGCCTTGTTCCAAGAGCTCAATGAGGGCGTCATCAATCTTTTGGAGCACTACTTCGAGATGTTTCACAATGACGCAGAGCGTGCGCTTGATGTGTACAAAAAATTTGTGGACCAGACCAAGTATGTGATTGACTATTTGCGCGTTGCGAAGCATCTCGAGTACGCCACGAAGTTACATGTTCCAACAATCAAGCATGCACCTACAGCATTGACCTCATCTTTGGAAGAATACCTCAATGATCCGCTATTTGAACAGCATAGATCAGAGTATTTGAGATCAAAGGACAGCAAAAATACAGCATCCTCTTTGAGTGCGTTGGAACAAAGTAAGACGAAAGGTGATCAATTGCAGAAGCAAAATCAGATATCTCAAGCGATATCGCCGAGCCCTTTGGGTCCTTCGTCCGCGCATCTGGGACCGAACACTCTTTTAGTCCAGCAAGCAACATTCAATCCATGGGGCGCTTCTGTGCCGGCGTCTTTTGCTCCTATGTTGCAGTATCCTTCTGCTGATTTGAGCATCAATCCAACTGGGTTGGGATTTGGAAACTTTCCACAAAGCCAAATTTACACGCCGCAGCAACAACAGTTCCAGCACGCACAGCCTCAGCAGCAGTATCAGGCTCAAGAAGCTCATCAATCCCAGCAAATTCAATCACAATTACAGCAGCAGCAACAAATTCAACAAATTCAACAAATTCAAGATCAACAACAAGCAACGGGATCAAACCCTTTCATGATTGCCCCGCCTGTTATTCAACAATATACGGGATTTCAATACAATAACTTGCCGCCTAGCGCAGGGAATCAAGTAGCCGACGCTCATGTCTTGCAGCGAGCAAACACGAACCCATTTTCTAGCATGGCGGCAACCGCAGCGGGAAACCAGGTTTCCTTGGACTCCGCAAATCCATTTGGTGGAACCAGATTTGGTAGTAGTCAAACCACGGCATTCACATTCAACAACGGATCGATGACAGAAAAAATAGATCCTTCAGTCACAGGTAGTAACCCTTTTAAGGTTTCCGCGGCCACGACCGAGGTGTTTAATTCTGCATCAGAAACCCAGAGGCCCCAGATTCTCAAAGCCCAACCAACTGCAGGAGGTCTCGAAAATCTACCCACGATGCCAGTTTTTCCAGAGACACAGCAAGAGCAAGCACGGAATTTTCATCTTCAGAATGCGAGGACAAACTTGATGTATCAGGCCACAGGTAATCTCCAGCAAACTGGGATGCAAGGACTCAATCAAAACAATCAATGGTATCAGATGCAGACCGGACAACAACATTGGCAGCCTGGACAACAATGGCAGCAACCAACTCAAATTCAACAAGCTGCAAACCATCATAATGAACCCAGTCTCATCTGATGCCACTTGGCGAATGTATTTGAACTCGCCAATTGAATTTTTCTACATGGCACTCTTGACAAAATTCTTGGCATTATAGTATAGCGTCAAATCGTATCTATCTCATCCCATCAAAATTACTCCCAGATATCCTCTTGGTAGCCTTCTGTGACTTCTTTATCAGTCCCGTACAGTCTTTGCCAAGCGGTGAAGCCCCCTGACAAGACCCATACATTTAAGCCATCAAACTTCTCCCGCTCCTCGACTGGCAACTCTTGTAGCGTTCTCAAGAATACAAGCGACGACTTTGGACCCCGCACCTGGCACAAGGCGCAGTGAAATACAACATCGTCTATTTTGTTCTCTAGAAGACGTCGACGAAGTTCGGGTAAGGTGTCGTATATTTCCCCAGCTGCGTAATGATAGCAGCCCTTGATATGGCCGCCAACAAAGTCAGAGTCGCGCACATCAACCACGGCAAATTTACCATTTCCTGTTGGAGATTTTGACGCGAACCATGTCCTCAACGTCAAAGGCGATATGAACCTCAAGTCGGTGAGGGAAGGTTGTTTCATCGTGAGTTACTATAAACGAGAAGATGTGGTGGGTGAACAAAACGCGGAAGACTCATGCGAGTCTGGAAGCTTTGCTGGGGGTGGTTAGGTAAAATGTTATGCCGCGAGTTCAGTGGCTCTGGAGAAATCTCATGATGTCAGAACCATAAATGATGATCTAGGTCCTAATTTTGCTCCACGTGAGAATTGACCCTCGAACACCTTGTATTACATTTGACAGTTGAAATGATTTACGAAAAGATGTGGGCATGCTAGATGAGTGGGTTTCATGGTGCTTTCGCGGTCATGTGATTTGTCTGATGGCATCAAAACAACGACTATGATATTAAGCAATTGACTATCTCCAAAAGAAATCGATACACCAATTGGTCCACAGCTAATGCGCTAGCAAAGCTAGGCTCATGAAACCTGATGAACTCCTGTGGATGAAGACAATTGAGTCTATAGTGCTAAAAGGTGTTGACTTTTCAATTCCATGCGCGAGATTAAGTATCGCTCGACATATGAGCATTATTCACAAGAGCAGTGTTGCATCGCGCTTTTGAAAAATCTTTCAGAGTATCTTTTCCAACTCAGTCCTTTATTTCAGTGTAATATCAAGTGGTGAAAGAGGGCCTTTGCTTCTATTGATTTGAGCAATCGAGTCCCTGCGCACTGGCGAAGTAAGCTTTCGCAGGATCTTAGCGATAAGCTGCGGATAGCGAGCAGCAATGATATTTTGTGGGCCGACGCACTGCTGCGAGATATCTTTTTCAGGTGCTTCCACGTGACAACGGACATACACCCACAAAAATAATCAGCTTAACCCACACAAATCCGCTCCAATTGACTGATAAACATGGCGAAAAAGACGGATGCAGAAGCTTCAGACATAAATAGTCCGCTTACGAGGACGCTCTCTGTGGACTTGATTGCGCCAAAATTAACATCGCTTTTCCGGAAACGGAAAAGAAGCGATTCAAATGTCTCCTCACCCAACAACGGATCCGCAGAAAATACCGAGGATGAGAGCAACGGTCAAAGTGATAGTGAAAATGGATCACATAAAAGACGTAAAGTGAAAACAAAAGAGGAAGAGGAGTTTGAAGCCAGGGAGAAAGAATTGGATGCGGAGCTTCCGGAAGAATTCCGCAAATATAGGCCTCTCGGATACAAATTCAATCTTCCCCCCTCAGACAGACCAATTCGCATCTATGCCGACGGAGTATTTGACTTATTCCATTTGGGCCACATGCGCCAGTTGGAACAAGCCAAAAAGTCGTTTGAAAACGTTCAGTTGGTGTGTGGTGTGCCATCGGATAAGGAAACCCACAAACGGAAGGGATTAACCGTGCTTTCAGACAAACATAGGGTTGAAACATTGAAACATTGCAAATGGGTCGACGAAGTAATTGCGGATGCGCCGTGGTGCGTTACTCCCAGCTTTTTGCTGAAACACAGAATCGATTACGTGGCTCACGACGATTTACCGTACGCTTCGGCGGGTTCCGACGACATTTACAAGCCGATAAAGGAAAGCGGGATGTTCTTGACTACTCAAAGAACGGACGGAGTATCGACCTCTGATATAATCACCAAAATCATCCGGGATTACGACAAGTATCTCATGCGAAACTTCGCTAGAGGTGCCACAAGAAAAGAACTCAATGTGAGCTGGTTCAAGAAAAATGAATTGGACTTCAAAAAACATATCAATGACTTTAGAACTTACTGGATGAGGAACAGAAACAGTATCAACAATGTTTCCAAAGACTTATACGTGGAGGTGCGCGAATACTTGCGTGGAAAGAAGAACGAAAGTAGCTTGCACTCAAGCAATAGTAGTCTTTTGCTTGCAAGCGACACAGATGATGCATCGCGTCCATCCAGCCCCTTGACTGAGTTCGCCTCCAAATACATCGGCAACAAGAACGATAAACCTCTTCGATCAATACTAGGTAATTTCAAGGAGTGGATCGGGCGTGACGATTCTCACGACGAGGACTCCGCAGGGGACGAGCCCAAACGTATCACTCGTTCTCGCTCAGCGCCGGGAACTCCTAAGAAAGAGCCAAAGTCCGATGAAGGGAAGTCACCAAAGAAGACGAGCAAAAAGCCTAAAAAGCGGAAGGAGTATTAGGCCTCTGAACGACAAAGTGGATTGCATTTCGAGCTTGACCGCAGACAAAGGATCAGCTCGGTCTTTGGTGAGTAAAGAGCGTACAAACACATTATAAAGCCCCATAAGAATGTCATGTGACAATTGAGCGGAAGTCAGGAATTATTCATGTAGGCGCAAAAATCAAAATGACACACTTTTTTTTGTCTGAAAATTCATAATTTTATTATTCTGAAAGATTTATGAAGTCGGGCAAAGTAAACCAATTGTTGTGACGCGCGCTTTCAGAAGAGACTCTTCCTCCTCGCGTCGCTAGCCATAGACTATTCTGAACAGTGCATTATATCACGCCCTTGGCCTTAGCATCGGCTCATTTCGTTTCTCGTTGTGTGAGGTTCACATATACCAGTGGCAAGATTCAAAATAATTTCCATCATCAGAGTGATATGCTGAAGATCAGCGGACCCGAGACAGCATACTACATGCCCACCCATGCTAGTAATGGCTGGAGCTTCACACAGGGCCTTGTCTGTGGCCAGTTGAGTGTTGTGGTGCTTGTATTGATCTTCATCAAGTTTTTCGTGTTTTCTGAGTCTCCTTCGTCATCTGATGCCACCAGAAAATCCACCCAGCGTGACGCCTCTGGTGTTATCGTGAAGAGAGATCGAAAGATACAGTCCGAGACTTCAGAGACTAGCTCCAGTACCTCAAAATTGGAAACGATTCTTGAGAAAACATACTATGATGTTGACAATCATAACCCAGAAAGCTTGGACTGGTTTAACGTGCTTGTGGCGCAGACAATTTCACAGCTTCGCACAGAGGCCTTGCTAGCCGATAACATTTACCACTCCTTAAGTGAATTTTTGGAAACGCTGGAATTGCCAGACTTTCTAGATAAAATCAAATTAACAGAGATTGATATCGGTGATGATTTTCCAATTTTCTCCAATTGCCGCATCAAGCATAATTCTACTGATTCAGGCCGCCTAGAAGCAAAGATTGATGTCGATTTATCTGATACACTTACTTTGGGTATTGATACGCGACTTCTTCTTAATTATCCTAGGCCTTCAACTGCTATACTACCAGTTCAATTATCTGTTTCTATGGTTCGTTTTTCCAGCTGTTTGACTGTTTCTTTGGTCAACACAAATGATGCTGATTTTGTCACACATTCCAAGGAGGACTCACCCGGAAGTGGTGGCACGGCTCTCATGTTTTCATTTTCGCCAGATTACAGGCTTGAGTTCCAGGTCAAGTCTCTTATCGGTGCTAGAGCGAAGCTACAAGATGTGCCAAAGATATCCGAGCTTATAGAAAACAAACTACGTGCCTGGTTCACCGCGAGATGTATAGAGCCTAGGTTTCAAGTGGTGAAGCTTCCTTCGATGTGGCCCCGGAGCAAAAACACACGAGAGCCGGTTCATGCCAATGCGAGTGGCATGGTGGACAAGCTTGAATGATCAGCTTCGAAGACCTTATCGAAGTTCTCACGCATTTTAAGGCAGAGTCAATGCTCTCTCCTCTGAGGACTTACACCAACGTTACTTCGTTTCATTTTTTCTCCTTGTATTTTTTTTTTTTTTTTTGATTATTGATTACCATAAATAAAACTATAGAGTTGATGTGGATGCGATCCTAACTCAAATGAGCGATAGAATCGAAATCAAATTTTTTCGATGGCTCACTTACGAGGGCCGTTATCCCTACCGCCGCCTGATGGATTGCCAGTCGTACTGGGGTAACCTGCAGAGTTTCCTCCGCTGCCTGATCCGTTTCCGCCTTTGCCCATTTTTGATTGTTGTTTGATTTTGACTGTTGCTTGATTTTGATTGATCGAATTCTGTGGAATAAGATACTTGTGAATCAAGGTGACAGTTTAAATTTAAGAGTGGCACCTGGAGGGCGTATTTATAGAAAATCCAGCTCGGATAATTTGTTATTCTTTTGCATGGGTTTCCACTTTCCAGTATAGACTATGTTCATTGTGTGAATTTTGCGCACAATGTTTTGACATTGTCTGTCATCCAGATCAATGTTCTTATATCGAAACTGAAACTTGCTCGTCAACTGTCAAAATGGTATCACTATCCACTCCACAATATCTTTTATAAAATTTTGTGCTTATCTTTCTCAATCAAGTGTCATTCTTAGCCTTTAGTGTGACTCTTATCCCTAGGGCGACTAGATTCTTTAGCAACTTTATCTTTAATAATCCGTCGTATCACAAAACAGCTCAAGCAGTACGCGAGCAAATACACTACAATGTGTTCCAAATGCGGATTGTTCGTTTTATAAAATCTATGATATTACGCACAATAGCTAACTAGATGACGACGATTGACGTATCATAGCAAACCAAAATGACTCACACAAAAGACAATGCCATTAAGAGAGTATTATCTTTTCACAGCTTTGTCTGATTGTCTTGAAGTTAAAATCTCGTAGAGATTTGAGCAATTTGTGTCCGAATTGCTTCGAGCCTGATGGACGACAATCGACGATCAAAGCAATTCTTTGATAAACACACAATCAAGAGCTTTTGCTTTCCTGTTTTAGACATATGCTTTAGGTTGATGTTCTTTTTGTCTAACTTTTCATTGTTCATCTTCAGGGAGTCCAGAAAGCAATCCCGTGACTTAGAAACCAGGCTCCTGAACACCCTTCATAATGATAATTGAATGACATTTGTCCAAGGAAAGGAGCAGCACTCTCTGAAATCATTTGAGCTGCCGGCATTCTGCTATAATTTGGCATGACTTGTTTATTCATATTTTTCCTGATTTTAACATCTTTGAATTGGTTTTTTTTATCTCCCCCAATCATTAATTTTTACACCCAGTGCGTCGTCGCGTCTCTCCCACAAATCCACATATCGTTTATTAAGCGCTAGACTCCGTAAGACGTAAAATGAGTCACATTTCTACCCCCTGTAGCTCACGCAGAGTTATGTTTATTTTTTCACGACCTACTAATTTATGTATAACTTTACTTTGGGAGATCTGGCCAGAGGTAGATTTTGTGAGCAATATTCCCAAATCTTGCTATTTGTCTCAATAATGAATAACATTGTGTCATCCATAACTAGCCTGTGTCTCGATTGTAGAGAGTCGAAAATGGTCTCCACGAGTCTTCACGTATCTTAGGGCTTTGTGACTCAGCGCGGGTAATATCTTAATAAAATCTTTACAAAATAGTAGAAAATGACATATGATTAAACTATATAAGGTCAGTTTCAAGTTTCGGAGTCCCTTGCAAGCTAACCTGAGATTTATCAATCAGGAGTCTTTCGGGGGATTGTTATAACGCTTTCCACCACATTTGACATTCGGCTTTTTGCAAGGCCAGTTTGGGGGCTGGCGAAGAGGTGGCGGGTTTTGCTTGGGTGGTACATGCTCTGAACCCTCAATCTTGGACTGATCATCAACCGTATTTTCTTGTGCCATTCTTGCTGGATTGAGTTTTTTTGCTTTCACTAGTACGCTTGAGATAATAAATAAAAAACACAGGGTGGAATTACTTCACATTTTATAGCAAAAGAAAAATAGTCTTGTAACCAGTATAAGTCGAGGTGATTGACAAAGAAATCATATATTTGGGCCAAGCAGCAAAAGCGTTTATCCTCTTAGTTGCTCAAAGATGCTTGTGCATTGTATAAAGCACAATAAAGAGCCTTTAGATCAATGCAGCAATACTTCAGCACGACAGTAAGACAAATGTAGATGTTTGGAATTTCACTTGTTCGATGTATCCAAACATATAAACTAAACAGCAAGATTTCATATTTAAAGTTTATTCTTTGTGGTTTACTTATCTTTGAGCATTCAGCCTTTGAGAACATGAAAAGAATGTATCAGAGTCCTTTGGTTTCTGATGAACCTTATGCAAATCACCTATTGTCTACGGACTGAAAATTGTTGAGGGCTTTTTGCAGAAAAAGAGCACATTTTTGAAACGTGAGGTTACTTCTCACCAATTGAAGCTCTCAGAGCCAAACGGCAGCCTCTTCTAGCCTCCAATCTTACAGTAATTCTCCTTAGAACTCAAGCTACAAATGGCACTTGAAAAATTACACAGTGTCCCCCTCACCCATGTCCGATACCGACAGGAAGAATACGGCGACTAGAAGCTGATTGAGTTTTGCCTTCCTTTGTTGAAGCCAAAGATATCACTGGCAAATAAATTCAAGTAGCTCGATCCGGCTTTCGACACATGTATTCAGTCAAGCTAGATGTAAGTTTGACGGAAATGTTTCAGTGTGCTTTAAGAGAATTGGGGGAAGTCAGCAACATCGCGAACAAAGCATATCTGATTGATTTTCGTTTTTTGCGAGTCAAACTGGACGCTAGCTGGTAACAATGAAGTCATAATCAATGAATGCACATTTTACTCTGCTTCACCTTAATGTTAATTGCGCAAAAGCATCAGCCGAGCATAGATCTTTTACGTCCTCTCAAGCGCACTTCATCCAACTTTTTCAAAGTGTCTTTCAACTTACCCCTCTCGGACTTACTGAATTCAGTTTCGTATCCTTCAAGCAACCACTTGTTATATTTGTCTGCAAAATCAGAGTGTGTGCTCAAAACAGCCCTTTCCAACACATAAAGGTCAACAGCTTTATCCTCAGGTAGGTTGGAGTAAGAAGATAGACCAAAATCGATGAGAAAAGACTCAGAATTCTGAAGTATTATGTTAGAGGTAGTGAGATCTCCGTGCACCATATCGTTCTTGTGTAGTTTGCCGATGATAGACCCAGTGGATTTACAGAATGATTCGGCCTCGCTGCCCAAACAGTGACCTCCGTTTTTTTCCAAATGCCATAAATAGTTTTTCAAAGATGAAACCTCGCCGTTGGGCAACACATCTCCGACAGTATTCATCCAAATAATCCCTTTTGCAGCATCCAACAGTATTAAGTGAGGCGCAGGGACTCCTAATTTGTTAAGCTTCAGCATAAACTTCGCTTCGCCGATTGTTCTCGATTTAGTGATCAGCAAATCAATTTTCGGATGCCTGTAGGGTTTTCTAGGACGAAACTTTATGATGAACTTTCCCTCTGCACTTAAGTAGGGATGCAATGTTGAAGATAGAACTAATGCCTCCGCACCCTGAGAAATCACAGTCATTTCAATGTTTGGTATAGCCAGCTGAACTTGCAACAAAATCGGTTCAGTCATAGCTCAGTTTGTAATGGATATCAGCGGCAGAGTGTGTTTACAGTTCTAGCCAGTCATTAATGAGAAGTGCGATGGATCTGCTGAACTCAGGTGCGAGGCCGGTAGTGCGCTTCGAGCTTCAAAGTGACGCACTCGAATATGAACATGAAGGGGAAAAGGAGAATTGCGTATTACAGAGTCTCGTCAATTCTAAATACATATTTATTGACGCCACGTGTCTGGTTTGAGTCACTGCTGTTTTTACACCACATAATGTGTCAAGAAGGAATAAGAATCTCAGATAATTAACGTATGTCACGTGACTACATGCTTCTGCAATAACAGAGGCTATCTAATCTGTGTTGCCCCGCAAATTACATGAACTATGGAAGAGAAGCCTTCGCAACCGAACCAAATGACTGACTCCGACTTTACTTATGTGATCCCGCCTTATCTACTCAACACTTGTGTCGGCCAGGAGCTTTACCAAGAGCTACGCTGGCTCGATT
Organism: Metschnikowia viticola; assembly: GCA_030556725.1. Lineage (NCBI taxonomy): Eukaryota > Fungi > Ascomycota > Pichiomycetes > Serinales > Metschnikowiaceae > Metschnikowia > Metschnikowia viticola. Next base: position 13,638 of record JAKTUN010000024.1, on the reverse strand, counting down.
CAGACTTAGCAGCTAGAAACTTCTTCTCTCCACACTCCTCACACTATCGTTTCCGGCTGCCGCGAGATTTATCACACGACCCAACTTCATTCTGTGACGATGCCTTCATTAACAATCTTATAAAGGCAAAACTCAAAGAAAAGTTTTCAGCCTTGGGAGTGCTCGGCGCCTCGCCCGCGGAGGATATAAGCGATGAATACCTCCATGAACTCTTCGAAATATTCAAAGGCAGACTCATGCTGGGCAAGGCGGAATGCAAAGAGAGCTCAGAACACTCATTTGGTACCAATGACAGAGAACAAACGGTCTATGGAGCTATCAATTCAGGCTCAGTGCCATTGTCGTCGGTCTCTGTGGAGCCGCAGACCCAAAATCAAACATCTATATTCGACCATGCGCGATATGGTGAGTTTATCTATAAAACAGGACAAAAAGATATCGAAAACTGCACTTTGAACTCAGGGTCTCTTAGCTCTCTCATCTCATGGGCTCGTGATAGGAAAGAAAACAAACATCTTTATTTTCCATACTTGATGGCCAATCATAAAAGCGTTTTCCTTTCACCTTTGCCAATGTTTTGGACGCCCTTGTCTCCTGGAAACTACTTACGAGTCCTAGATGAGCATTTCAATATGACATCCGACATAGAGAATGGATTCTCGGTTCTTCGGCTCAAACTTTCAAGAGAAAGTCGCAAGGACTCAGAAAATCAACCGGCGAAAACCCGATTCTATAATTTCATTTCAAATAACGAGGTAAAGGAAAAGACTGGTGTATTTTACTATGAAGTTTGTGTGGAGCAGACAGCTACTCAAAGCACAAATTTTGAGCCTCTTATTCATGCCAATGATCCCTCTCTATCCTCCGGCTCTTCGCTATTCTTTAACATGGGTTTTACCAAGAGGAATATCAAGTTTGATAGGATTTCCCCCACTTCTCCCTCACTGTCTGCCACAACTCTGTCGATAGATCTCAAAACTCTTCAGGCCGACATTTGCTACCAGAACGAAAGGTCGTCAGATAACAAGTTGGACGAGGAAACAAGTACTTTTCTTGGTGCTGAGCCAGGTGTTTCCTTTGAAGGCAGTCTAGCTATCAGCTTCAACAACTCTTGTTCGTACGCGTCGGTGAAGCGTAGTGATGGCAACTTTAGGACATCATCGCTCAATTTAAATAGACGATTTTCCCAGCTTAACAGACAAGCCTCGTCAGAACAAGATAACAGCAAGTTGGAGATCGAAGCTCCATTTCATACTTATCCTCTGTTTGACTCCGGGGAGAAGAGAGGTTTCCAGACTGACACTGTTGGCTTTGGCGTGAATTTTATTGAGCGCTCTTTCTTTATAACTCTTAATGGTGTGATGGTGAAAACGATCAATGAGCTGGAAATAACATCTTCAAACAGATATCAAGATTCTATTTTCGGGCAAGAGGCAGAGCTGGGGCCTTTATATCCGATAATGGGGTTTCGCTTGAACGAGTACCCAAAGCTTCCCGCCGTTGGAAATTTGCCAGAGTCAAGAATTGTCACAAACTTTGGATTAAAAAGCTTTCAATTTAATATCGATGGTTATATCCATAACTTCAAGCTAGGTCAAAACAAACTTCTAAAGTCAGTCATCACAGATGAGCTTACCTCTATCAAAGAGACACCCGATACAGCTATACTTAAATTCGAGAGAGCCATTCGAGGAATTCAGGACGACCCATCAATCTTGAACGATTTTATTGGAGGCTATATGGTTCAGGAAGGCTTCTTAGGGTCACTTGAATCTTTAAGCTCGGATCTTCATGACTTGTCGAGAAACGTTGGGACAAACGATGAGACAGCAAACGAAACAAGCAAGCCCTCTGCGTTATGTGAATCATTCCCGTCTACGAGAATCATACAACGGCAACAGCTTAAGAAAAGTATTATGGATCGACAATTTCTCGATGCTATCAAAGTTATGAAGACTGAGTTTTCGGGTTTGGAAAAGCTTGATTTTTTTATCTACGAGCTCGAAGTTCTGCATTACATCGACTTGCTAAAAGCCTTTTTTCAATTGAAATTTGAGTCGGGAAACGTTAAGTCAAGTTGCTCGGACGAGCGCATTAGAAGCTTGTATGAGCAATCGATTGTATTGGGGAAGCATCTCATCGGGAAATCTGCGCAAAACTCTCGGAAAGCTTTGAAAGAGCTTTCATGTGTTTTGCTTCTCAATGAAAGAAGTGATATCGAAGAACTATCGCAGGCAGCAAAAATTTTCGAGCGAGAAGCAATGGATGTCAAGGTGTTAGCCAGCATGATCAACGCCGAGATTCTCGAGGCTCAAAATTTTTGTAAGGAATCGAGATTGGAATCCATGGTAAATCATGTGGAAAAGAACGTGAGCGAACTAAGTTCAAAAAACAAAAATCCGTTTAGGTTACTTAACTTTGAAAGTGATTACATGGATCTTTGATGGTTGCTGGAACTCTCGTTCTTGAATTAGTTAACCCTCTCGGATTTAAATTTTTCTTTGTTTTTTGGCGTCGCTTTTGACTTGTCTAGCCGCGGGCCGTTTCACGGATATTTCGTGCTCAAGGTATATTGGAGCAGATTGAAATGACTCGAGTTCTTCATCCCTTATTTCGAATGGTAGTTTGATGTTGCACAAACGATCAGTTCTGTAGATGTGATACGTTTTGAGGGACCAAGCTCCCTGTTCCAAGGTTTTAAGGGACAAGACGCTGTTTTTAGCAGCAATGTTTACCAAAATAGGTACATATTCCTCAACATATTCCTTGATTGAGTATTTGATAGGCTGCTCTGGGCGAAGGACGTCCCTAATAAAGTACATAAAGCTTTCGTCGCTAAAGAACGGAGGGGTCAAATTAGTGATGCTGGTCAACAATGAGAGCATCAAACTCGCTGTAGCGGGACCAACCCCCTTGAGCTGACACAAGCTCTTGAATGCTACTCTCAAACAAGCTTTGTATTCGTTCAAATGGACTTTACTCCAATCACCTGTTGCGGTAGAATTCACAAATTTTAGGAACACCTCGAAGCCGTCACTTGACACTTTACGAACCGCATCAGCGTCATTGGATTTGATGAGCCCTGGAAGCGCCGGCCTAAACTTTCCTTTCGCTAGCTTCCAGTCCATAAGCAAAATCAAATCGTCCTTGGTCAAATGTACCTTCCCTTTTTCCTTTCTTTCCTTCAAAATACGAGGTAGTTCCTCGTTTTTCCACGAGTCGAGCTCTTCTAGTGTCCACTCCCCATCATTATATTTCTTCGTTGACTGTTCTGAAAATTCCTTGGTTATCAATGGATAAAGCTCTTTTGAGGCTTTTGTAATGGCATCAAGCGATTGAAGCGACATTGAGAAAAGTGGGCACAAAATCAAGTGGGCGTATCGCGGAGCTGTTTCGCGATTTAAGCACAGAGAGACGCGTAATGCGCTTCACTCGATGGCATTGCATTTTCTCCTCATTTTGTTTTCTGTCTGTAATTTGAATTAAGCTAGCCAGGTCTAATCAGCTCAGGGTTGGAAATATGTACAAATCTAAAATCGTTAGCGGCGACCCTCAAGGCTCACCACGTCAGCTGCAGCTGAGTTGCGTTGCTGGCGAGAACTCAACCGCGTCTTAGGTGTGAAGCTTATTGGAAGCAACAAGTCAAGCACGATATTTTGTATCAATGAGAATAATTGTGAGCTAAACCAATAAATTGTGAGCGCACTGGGTGCGTGGAGGGATATCGCCATTAGGAATACGACAGCCATGCGCGAGACATTTGCGAGTGAGTCCGTTATCGTAGGACGAAAGAGTTTACGCCTACTGGATAACTTCAATAAATCGAATGTTTTGAAAGTCCATTCCACATTAACGAGAGCAATTATTCCTATAGCCATGGGAAACACGTGTATTGGGTCCAGTGTTGTGAGGTCAGCGAACCACAATGCACCTTCGCTGTAAAGGGTGGGATCTAATGGCTTGTTGGCGACCGCGTCTAGACTAGACCAGCCACTCAAGTCCCGAAAAGTCATCGACATGCAGACCCAAAGAGGTATTTGTGCCAAAGGAAGAAAAAAGTTCTTGTAAAGTTGAACATCGTGCGCCCTAAACAATGTCTTTTGCCTTTTGCGGACTTCCTTGGCAGACAAAACCATGATTTCCTCGTAGCGCATCTTTTCCGCAGGCGCTAGCACCGGCGTCAATGCAAGATCCTTGGGTTTATTAGCGCTCAGGGCCTTTTTGGCCAAATTTAGTCGGACGGCAGGCCCAGTAGCGGCGACGATGGGGCGAAGGCTATTTTGCTTTTGTATGCGAAGTCGTTGTAATAGTGCAAGGGGAAATGTCCATACTGCTCTCAATCCGAAAGTAGTCAACGGGATAAATAAGTACCATGGAAGGCCAACATGGGCATGTACTTGCTGTAGAGACTCGGTGAGAGTGCTTACAATCAATGATGGGTCGACAGAGAAGCTTCTGTGGGACAGAACCAGTGGACTGGGTCGCGGGTATTGTGTAAGAATTGGCTTTTTCAAAAAGACGCCTGTCCTTGTGCGAGCCCTCGATATCCCCACAGTCAACAACATATAATGTTTCCCAAAGTGGCGTCGTTGAGCGAAACCTGGATTCGACGGGCTCGTTCTTCGGGGCTTGCGAGGAAATGCAGGAAGATCTGAGGCACCGATCTAGCAGATAAATGGAGATGAAGCTAACTGATAATTGTGCTTGGCTTCAAGTAAAGCACAGTTGGTGGAAAACGAAAAAAAAAACTGAGTTTTGTGTTAGTGTACTTATCCTCAACTCCTTTTATTTTTTATGATATGAATTAGTTTAGATCAAGACAATTTGGAAGCAACTTTCAACATTTTGACAGAGAAAAAGTACTATTCCTATAAGTTTTTAAATTGCAGAAGCTTTACAAGTGTTAAAAATCTTGATCCAACATAATCAAAAAAAAAGTTCCGGCGTCGAAAACGTTCGACTTGGTTCCGAGGCAAGTGAGCATGTTTAATTAACAAAATTGATAATGGAGAATTTACCCAGAGTTCATTTATCCCAGATGATCTTCAACCCTCTTGCCTGACAATACCTCGAATAGTGAGCACTTCTCACGGCGCACGTGACATTCATTTCAAGTTCAAGTCTCGCTCTGACTACTAATTTTTAAGATTGCAATTTGTCTGTCACCACGAATGTCGTCAAAGACCGAGAGAGCTTGCATGCTCTGTGGCATAATACAGCCTTACAAGAAGTTCCTTGAAATCGGCTGCCCCAACTGTGAATCTGTCTTGCATTACGCAGACAACGAAGATGGACAGATTCAAGATTGCACTTCGCCATCATTTGAAGGCTTAGTTGCTTTAGGAGACGACAATAAGGTTTCTTGGGTTGCCAGATGGCTCAGAATAGACTCTTTTGTCGCGGGGCTATATGCTGTGAAGGTTAATGGTAAATTGCCCCCTCATATTATAGGTGACTTAGAAGAGCAAAATATCAGCTACAGACCACGGGATGGGAGTGCTGAGGATTAAAATCGGAATGTGTCGGGACTTGTTCTCCGCCTTGTCATCAAAGCATCACGCGATGCAAGATCTCTGCTACGAAACGGGAACGTTTAAACGGCCAAAAATTTCACAATGTCAGAGAATCATGTCAACGTTGTCCACAATCGACCACAAACAAGGTTTACTGATGCTTTTTATTATTCTGCCCGACACGGAAGCAATTCGGAATTTTTGCGATAGTTTAAACAGGTATATAGTGAAAGTCGGTACAAGATCAAAATGAGCAAGCCTCATAGCCCTAAATACGTAATTTTTCCGTCTCGGCTCTCAATTTGACGACCGTTGAACATTTGTTCCACTCGCCACGATCTTCCCATATAATTTCCATGAGACGAGCAACAAAGTATTCCAATTGCTCAAGCGTGAAGTCTATTGTCACTTCCACCATGTCTATCTCAAACAAGTCGTCAAGAGCCTCAGGAACTGTGAGATGACGGTCAAGATCTACTTCAAAGCCCTCTTCAGCTTCTGACTCAGTTGTGGATTCTTCAGCAATCTCTTCGCCCCTCTTGTTGTCACCATTCATGACTGCCACAGTGCCATTGTCTGTGATTTTCGGCATCTGACAGGAGTTTTCCATGGGCGAGACGGGTTCCTCAGCATAAGGCGGCTTCTGACCCTCAAGCGCATTTTCAATATCTACCACGTTGACGCCCCCATTCTCTTGCTGGTCCAGATCATGCTTGGCCGAGTTGGATTGTAGAGGGCTAGGTTGCTCAGATGCATTATCGTTCATCAATTCGGAATCGCCGTGCAAATCTTTTGAATTCAGTTCAGTGTGATCAATACCATCAAGCACGAGTGATACTGGACCTGAAGCACCGTTTGACAAATGTGGCTGATCTTCAATTGTTTGCAAGAGCTCCAGTTGTTTTAGCTCAAAATCATGTTTCATTTTATGGTATTCAACGAGTAGTCTTTCCTGCTTCTTTACTTCTCGTTCTCTTAGTTGTTTGCACGCTTTGGCAAATTCTGCATTGTTGAAATCCTCAATCCCGAACTGCGCATTTGTGAGCATTTCATTAGCTTTCAAAATTCGCTCCCTGTCGCCAAAAGTAATTGCATCTTTGACAATCATGCGAATATCTCGGAGAAACTGTTTGGCTTCAGAATAAAAGCCATTCCAAATCCTCTCCTCTATGGTGTCTAAATCCATATTGTAGAAATGCTTTCCTGTTGAAAGCTCTTTGATGGTTTCTGAGTGCTCAGGAGCCTCTCCTTTGACGTACAAAACCTCGTATGGAATATGAGGATTCTCCAAAACCGAGGGCTCAAATAGGTGATGAAGTAGCGCGTCATCTATGATTGGCTTCTTAAAGCGCTTGTATCTGTTTTTGAAAAGATCCATTATAGCTGCGAGCTTAAGTTTCAAAATGTTCTTTAACTTTGTATCTTCATATTCTTGCTGTTTTACCTTCTTTTTAGAGAATGAAGCTCCTGTAGTAGGCGCTAATGGTGCCGGCTTAAGAACTTTCATCTTTCTCTTGGGACGATTTTCCAAATCATTTATGAATTCGAAGGGTTTCATTAGTAACGCGTTTTTGACTGATATGAAGAATTGCTTTCGGGATATTCCTGAGGGGTTTGCTATGTCCACTTTGTTAGTACCATTCAAGAAGCCCATAGCCGATTTCATATCATAATCTAGTTCTCCGAATGTCTTTTCTGCGATACCCAAAAGCAAAATTTTCTCGTTACTTCGAAGATTCCTGAGTAAGCCCGCAAGAGTGGCCTTTGCAGAGTAGGGCATCACTTCGAACCACGTGTCAATATTTGAGATAAAAATGATGGAGGGCTGATGTCGCCTGGCTTCCGTGAACGCCTGCACGATGCACAGCTCTGGTGTCCTTGTCACGTCACTGAAAATAGTTGCAAGATCCAAGTTTTGAATCTGATAACCTTCCAATAAGTTAAGAATAGCGGACCCCAAGTATTGCTGACCAGCGCCACGTTCACCACACACAAGAAGATGAGGCTTACAAACCCGAGAGCTTTCTAGATTTTTCAAAAATTCGTGTTTTGCAAACCCTCCATCTTCATCATTTATAGTGGGATCGAGGTACATGGCCTCATCCAAATTGGTCATCTTTTTTTTACCACTCACACTGACCGAACCAGGTAACAAATCGTCGAGCTTTTTAGCAATTTCGTCGAGAGACTCCTGCAATAGAGGCTGTATTCTTTCGGGCAAGGGCGCAGACCCACTAGTCGTGGATCGGGCGCTCGAAGGAACAATCTTTTCAATAGCCCTCATGAAGTCCTTAGCAACAACTTTCACTTTCGAGGGCTGCACAACTAACTTTTCAGAACTCTTGTAGATTTGCGGATACTTTCGTTGGATAGAATTCAAAGCCGCTTCTGTACATAACGCCCTCATATCCGCACCTCCATATCCTTTGGTCAAACCGGCGATTTTCTCTATGAATACCGGTGACAAAGGTGGAGACCACTTCTTTGTATGAATTTGCAATATCTCTTTTCGAGCATCGATGTCTGGGAGTGGAAAGTAGAATTCTCGATCGAATCTTCCCGGTCTCCGCAACGCTGGGTCCACGGAATCGGGTCTATTGGTGGCTCCTATGACAATGACCTGCCCTCTGTTGTCCATACCATCCATGAGAGCTAGTAATGTTGACACAATACTGGCATGGATCTGTTCCTGCTTGGAGGAGCGGACAGGCGCTAGCCCATCTATCTCGTCAAAGAATATAATCGAAGGCTGCTGGTTTTTGGCTTCTTCGAAAAGAAGCCTTAATTGTCTCTCCGCCTCACCCACCCATTTGCTCAAGCAGTCAGCACCTTTTCTCATGAAAAAGGTAATTTTCCTGGACGGTGTCGAGCAACTTGCCGCGAGGGCCCGTGCCATGAGCGTCTTACCGGTACCAGGAGGTCCATGAAACAAAACACCACGGGGCGGAGTGATGGAGAAGTTTTGGTAAAGTTCCGGGTACAAAAGTGGAAGAGCAACCATTTCTTTCAACTGGTCGATGTAGTTATTCAATCCACCAACCGCGGAAAAGTCTATGTTCATGTCCACGCCCAATGGATCCGTGTCGCTCAAAGTATTCTTTTTCTTGCTTACTTGTGCACTTCTCACGTTGGTGTGGTTTACAAAGCTGCCACCGCCAAAGTCTCCCTTAGCATGAGTGTTAGTGAGTCCTGGTAATTGGTGGAGAGAGCCAAACGTTGCTTGATTCTCTGTGCTCGGCGCGAAGTCATCATCAGACGAGTCGGAGTCGTTTCCCAACGCCATGGACAAATCTGGCCCCGATGTCATACCTGGAATTGGGATGCCTCCTGGTGGAATGTTTTGTCCCATGAGCGAAACAACGTCACTTCCACCGAAGGGGCCAGCAGTTGGGAACAAAAGATTCCGGAATTCCGATTTATTGCCTGCTGGTCTTCGACCACGCGAGCGAAGCGTCTGGGAAGAAGGTTGTATAGTCGCGTATAGGTCATTCTCATTTTCGTTGGTGATGAGAGAGGGTATAGTGTAATCAATCTTCCTTTCTCGCTCACGAAGTTTGTGTTTGATCGGGGAAGCATCTGGAGAGGAATCGTATAAATCTTTGATCTCCTGCTGAATGCTGTCGTCGTCAGCCAAATCGTCAGCCACATCTTCGTCGTCCTCTTCGCCCTGTCGTCTTTTAGGGCGACGTTCGAGGGGCTGTGACCGCAGCCGGTGTCTTCGAGACCGGGACTTTGTCCTTCGGGAACGCGAACTACTATGGATCGAGTCATCCTCTTCGTCTGTGGCGACGAATTTCTTTTCTCGTAGCTCGTTCAATCTTGTGAAAAAGTCAGACTCCCCTCCTGAAGGTCCATCGCTCAAATGCTCGTCGTCGGAGTCATCTCCCCCTTTGAAATCGGAGTCGTCATTCTCAGGGTTTTCTGGACGGCGGGCAGCGGTACGTGCCCGCTTTCGCGAGGGCAAAATGTCCTCATCCTCATCCGACAAGTTCTCGTCGTAATTTTCATCCTTGTTTTCATTATCAGGCTCCAGCGGACCATCCGACAATTCGTCCTCTTCCAACTTCGGCAGACCAGTGGCATCTTCTCCATTCGACTTAACTCCATCCGGCTCGGCGTCCTTCCCATCAGAGTCCTCATTATACGAAACTTGTCTTCTCGTTCTTCGAGGCTGAGGCGAGCTTTCCAAAGTTGAAGAGCCACCACTACCATCGTCATCGGCGTCGTCTTCCCTGATATGACGCAGCAGTCCTCGTGCCATTGCCTTATATTTGTGGATGTTATATAAAATCTTGACAGGGAAATGAATGATGGCTGGTTTTAGGTTGTTGCTCAGGCGGATGTCGGAATATCTGTGGCACTGGATTGTAGAGAGCCCGGCATCTTTGAGGGTCACATGATAGAGGTCACGTGCGACGTGACGCACGCGGCGCGTCCATATTGACAGCACACAAGGAACACGCGCACGATCTGGATCTTGACTTACAGGTGAGAAATAATAATTGGTCGCTAATTTAGGTACAGATCATCTCTTATTTCATTTCACATCTTTTGCTCCCAGTCTGGCAGCGTGAGCCCACTATTTTTTCAACTTTGTCATAACTTTGAATCCAGATTCACTTTTGTCAACTGTTCCGTAAGTCGAGTCGGCGCCAACGCTACAATAGGTCAGTCCCCTGCGCTCCTGTGGGATCCCCCAATGACTTAAAAACTTCGCTGCTAAATCTGGCATGAATGGCGATGCACAAATAGAGGTTACGCGGCCTGCTTCCGCGCATAAAAACACAGCGTAGTCCGCGAATGCTTGATGCATCTCGCGATCAGCACCCTCACCACCAGACCAGTTTTGATGGCGCCAAGGTTCGCAATGTTGGAAAAATTCGTTTCCTAACTCCACGGTTGCCCACCATCTTTGGAGAGCTTTGATTTGCCCGTAGTCTTGCATCTCTCGATTCATGTCATTATAGAGCGAATCTATGCTCTCAGTAAGCCTGCTTCCCAAGCTCAATGTTTTCTCAGCAAGTGTTTGCTCCCCGAGCAAGCTGATGATCCCTCCAATGTTTTCAAAACCTCCTGCCTTCTTCCTTTCAACAGCCCTGCTGAGGTCGAACTTCTCGCCTCCCACGCGCGAGCTAATGTTTGCCCACTTATTAAGTAGCAGAGAGTGGCTGTTTCTGATTTCCCGTTCGGAAAATTTGCAGTCATTGTTTATGCTGGCGTTTTCCATCAAGTAGAATCGAGTCGGATCTGTTCCATATGTCTCTGCTAAATTGAACGGGTCTACAACGTTACCCAAGCTCTTGCTCATTTTTACCCCTTCACTCAACCAGTGGGAATGCACGAGAACTTGTCTGGGAAGTTCCAAATCAGCCGCCATCAAGAATATTGGCCAATATACACAATGGAATCTCATGATGTCTTTTCCAACCACGTGTGTATTCGCGGGCCAAATACAATCAGTCTCGGGGAGCCGAGGATAGCCCGCCGCAGTTAGGTAGTTGACTAGAGCATCGAACCAGACGTAGATTTTCTGTGAGTCATCATCAGGCACTTCGATCCCCCACTTGAGTCGTGAGGAGGGTCTGGATACTGATAGATCTTCAAGCTTCTCAGTCTTTAGAGAGTTGAGCAATTCGCGATGTTTCAGATAGGGCAGCACAAAAGTTGGGTTTTCCTCCAAAAAGTCGACGAGCCTGCCTTTAAACTGACCGAGTCTGAAAAAATAATTTTCTTCTTCATGAAAAAAAACCTCGTTGTTGGTTTCAATGCTGACTTTTCTTGTTTGCCCCGATTTCGCGTCTACGACGTCTTTCACATGTGACTCCGGGTAGAAAGCCTCATCACTAACACTATACCAGCCTTGATGAGAGCCTTTGTAGATAAGATCTTTGGATAGCATATCTTTCCAGAAGTATTGGACTGCGTCGATGTGGTCTTCGTCAGTGGTCCTAATAAATCGATCAGCTTGCACATTGAAAGTCAGTGCTAGAGTCTTGAAATTTTCTGATACGCGATCCACAAAGTCTTGAGGGTCCGTTTGACTCTTCTCTGCCGCAGCTTGGATTTTGAGACCGTGCTCATCTGTTCCAGTGACGAAATATGTTCGGTTTCTTTCATCTAGACGTTCCCATCTAGCCCTTGTGTCGGCAAGTAGCATGGAATATATGTGTCCCAAATGAGGGCTAGCATTCACATAAAAAATGGGGGTTGTGACATAGAATGGCTTTTTTTGCAGTGATATACATCTTCGATGCAGACTGTATATTCCAGATAGTCTACTTTTCATCATTTGACTTTACAATGATCACTTGCTTCAAAAAAGATGTTGAGGTCTGGCATGTAGGGCATAAGACACCTGCGAGCGAGCGACGCGGACGGAAGAGCCATTTCACAAGTTGCATGTTCCTAAAAAAAAATTGTACCTGATCTTTTGAACTTTATTTCGTTAAGTTTTCTATTCAAAGTGGGAGATTCTACTTGGAATCATACCATATTTTTTTGTGTGCATCTCGAGTTCACAGTAGGCTGCCCGCAAATCAGTCGGTAGCATGTCATGGAGGGTTTTCATCAGGTCAAAGCCACTGGATAGCAATGGACTTGATGACTTGAAAAAAACTCTAGCGCAAGTCACAGATCCCATCATTGAAATCAAAGGGTTATATTCTAGGGGTATAGTCAGAAACTCATATTTTCCCAAGGTTTACCTCATGAGGCATCTAGGTCTAGTGATTTGATCATGAAATGATAGTTTTGTTTTCGACAAAGATTGCCATCAAAGCAAACACTAGGTAGAAGAGGCATAGCGGATACGCTATCAAAGGACGCACATTGTGTAGCTTTAGGACCGTCACAAACAAGCCAGACGCAGAGTAGGTACACCAAAAAACAGCCAAGCCGCTCAATATATAGCCAGCCATGGAGTCTAAGGAGACCACCAAACCCAATGCGCATATAAACACCAAAGGCAACAAGCAGTATCCAAGAATTGAGGCCGAACGGGTTATGTCAATTTGCACATCGTTGCTCATAAGCTTGAAAAGGTAATGCAAACTTATTATGCCAAATAACCCAACACCATAAACATACCCAAATTGGACCTTGCCAGATAATAGTAGCAACGTTCCAAAGAGAAGTACAAAAAGGATCGGACCAGCCAAATCAGAGTCGGCCATGATATCTGGGCTTATATCCTTGTTGATGGGGTTTAATACTGCGAGCGTTTTGACTTTCATGTGCTGAAAATTGATTCCAATCTCTTCTAAGAGCGGGGGTTCCCCCGAGTACCCAGATGTACCAAACGCAGCAAATAAGCCCGGGGTTAGTTCCATTCCTCCCATGTCACCTGTCACATCAAAATTGGAGGCGAACCCCGAGTTCATCGATCCCATGTTCGCCGAATCCATAGCAGGCTGTTGGTATGAATTGCCATAATTGGATTGGTAGAATTGTAAGTTGGGGTCTTGCTGATAGTACGCCATTGGTAATTGTCAATCAGATTGCCATGTTCGACCGAGCGACTTGGCACTTTCAAACAGTCGCGTAGTGCACGTGACACTCTTGCGAGTGCAAGTAGAATTTACTGCCTTTCTTCTTTTTTTTTTTTTTTTTTTTTTTTTTATCTCTTTCTTTTTGTCTGTTCATCTGGTAGTAGGACTGAAACCATATCGTTATCATATGAAAACATCATGTAAGCTCGCAAATATGTACCTTGTATCGAGCCCGGGTCGCCTCACGTTGTCTTCACGGCGAAAGCGACCCCTCTTGGCACGCCTTGTTAAAACAGGAAACTTGTCATCGACCCGCTGGGCGCGTCTCGCCTAAGAGCCGCTTCAAATCTCGCGATTCAAGGCGTGCTAAGGAAGTCACATCCTCTGATTCTCCCATTCTACGAGTGTAAATCCTGTAGACGGTGGAAATAAACCAATTCAAGTTTTTTGAGTTGTCTTGAGACGCGTTGATTGGCGCCAACATTTCTCTGAAATTCATGGCTTTGACAAAGTCAAGCTTCTGCAACCAGTATTGGGAGGTCTCGCACGAGTTGTAAATGTGAAATATTTTTTTTTTTTTTTTTTTTTTTTTTTAAAGAAACAATATGCATTACAGGAAGCCGTTTTTAGGCGGCCCA